>CM023490.1:54254534-54279506 GCA_013339685.2 Hyalomma asiaticum | reverse complement strand
CACCAGAACACGGAACCAATCCACCGCAAGAGAGGGAAGATGGCGGCGCATTTTGCCCTAGCGCGGAAGTACTAGCTCCTTCTGTCAGCATTCGTGAGCAGTGGAGCTATGCTCCTCTATGCAGATTATCACGCGCACAGGCGCCGCATTGGCGCCTTCTCTATAAGTGCTGGAATTGCTTGAATTCGCCGTAACATAATTAAGGTTCCTCGTAATAGAATTAGCATTCCGAGCTACCACGTGTGTAGGCGTTATGAAAATCGGAGTTTGACGGAGCTTACTTTGACAAATCGAATTCTGCTCATTGGAGTAGCAGCGCTATGGCGGAGCGCTCGCGTGGTGCGTTGCTCCGGGATGTTACGGTGGTGGCGGTAGCCCCAGATGATTATTTGCGCGGTCGCCATTCCGACACCGACGTTAACACCAGTACAACAGGAGGTTCTTAACGCAACCGCGTTAAAAATGGTGCAATGTCAGGTATGAGCCATAGGTATCAGCCACCAGCCTGGCAGAGTCGCAAGAGCGACTCTGGAAGGCTCCACTGTTGGGATTCCTTGTTTCCTTATTATACCCCTCTAAATAAACTGCGGGCACCGCAAATTCGCGCTACTGCCATGATAGCACGACAGCTTCTAGACGCGTATTCCTCTATGGAGTGTCCTAACTCCTATCGCAACCGAATGGTTCTTGGAAATGGAACAACATTGTTCACGTACAGGTATAGTTTTGCTGCGTATTTCAGCATGAGCGCTACAGTCATAAAGGAAGCAGGGCAAAGCAGCTGTACCAACAAACATGCCGGACAACGACCATGTGTCCAGTTAAGTAGTCTAACAACTCTGCCGACATGGTTGAAAGTGACGGCCCTGATGCACTACACACCGCGTGTAATAAATATGGATAAATTTTAGGGCGTAGCTGCAAGCGACAATAACTTCAAGCTGAGAGGAATGGGAAAATGAATAAGCCACAAGCTAATAGAAGATTGTTTTCTGTTCGTCCTGTATTTAGAAATGGTTCATATGCCTAGAACTTCATGCGGAGGCGAGAAATTACTTATATGTAGAGGTCATAGGGACAAAATACTGTCGGGTCCGTCTGAGCCACACAGCAAGAGCTCCGAGGCTGAACTACGACCCAAGCATGCAAGCCTAAGCTCTACACCATGCTTGCCTGGGCGAGCTCAAGCAAGGGACCATGCAGTAAACGCCGCACAACAAATATTTGTGAGAAAGGTATGTCCTGGAAGGGACGCAGTACTTACGGTGCCTTGAGAAACTAGAGTCTGCTGAAGGTGCGAAGCCGTGCTACGACCATGATTCTGTGGCCCTATTTATACTCGCTCCAGCTATCTCACAATGCCGGTTAATGACCCAGCCGTCAAATGCGTATGCAGATCACCAGCCTATAAGGCGTCGTCTTTCCATGTATCTGAAAAACACATCGTACCCCAACCCAAATGCGTCATTAGGGGGAAAGGGAGAGCCGCTTTCAGTTTAATATTCATGGGGCGGAGAAAAGAAGTTATAGCTGTATCGGCAGGCTCTTGACGCTGTAACAAAGGTTTCGCGTGGCGCGCTTATTGAGCAAACGTGAGGCGCCCAATTGTTTTGTTGTAGTTTTGTGCCATCTCCAAGTCTGTCTTTAGTGTTATGTTCCGTATCATCTGATTAACATCGCTTTAATTACCAGAGTCCAGTATTTCACTTATGTATAGGTATATAACAAGCAAACGATGTGATGTGCAGCGGTATCCCCTGATAAATAAAGGAATTAGGACGCTGATGAACAAGCCTTTTACGATAACCCACCACAGTGGTCTAGTGGCTATGGTACTCTGCTGCTGATCCGAGGGTCGCGGGATCGAATTCCGGCTGCGGCGGCTGCGTTCTGATGGAGGCGAAATGTTGAGGCCCATGTGCTGTACGATGTCAGTGCAAGTTAAAGAACACCAGGTGGTAGAAATTTCCGGAGCCCTCCACTACGGCGTCTCTCATAATCAGAGCTGGTTTTGGGACGTAAAACTCCACAAAAACAAACAAAAAAAGCCTTCCATGATGAAATATCTAACCTAACAGGGGCGTAGTTAGGACAGCACTTGGCTATCAAAGACGCCACCCCCTCCCGAAAATTTGCGAGCTCTGTATACCTTCCTCACGCCCTCCGCTTTACTTTTTGCCCGTACTACTTGTATACCGCGCCGACATAATAAAGTGTCAAAAACAAAAATTAGAGGAGTACCAGTTTCTTGGCAGAAACGAACTGATATTTTTCGGGCGCGGGTACTGTTGAGTTTTTCTACTTGTGCGTGTAACAGCGCCAGAATGATATTTGTGGCTACGCCACTGGCTTTGTTGAATATTGTGCGCGGCGCGGCGACGATGACGAGGAACTAGGGGAGTGTAGTGGGTATATAACTTCTGTGCCTTTGTTTAGCCTTGGACGCCATGCCGGGACGGCTTCGCGCTCTTCGCCAATAAAGGCTACAGAAAGGTGTTTCCCACATAGTTTTTGGTGCGGAACACCGGGAAGCCAGCCTTCACTCCCACAAGCTGTAGATCTGGGATCCTTCTGCAGCCAGGCCATCATGGAGGGTGTCAAGCACAGGCAGGGATCTCGCTGCTCCCGAAGCACGAGACCAATTCGTGAGGTAAATGAACTCATAGAGTCTGAGCAATATGACCTCTTGAAGCTTGAGGTGCTCCATAGCCGATTAGAGGCAGTGAATACAGAATTATTGGCGCTGAACGGCGAGCTGGAAAGCTTCCTGACGGACGAGAGTAGAGTGCCGAGGTCTACGATTCGATCATGGAGTACGAAGACGCTGCTACTAGCGCATTAGGCCTGCTCGAGCATCGCATGAACAGGGTCAAGGTTTCCTCTCGGCATTCGGCGACACAGCGGCCTGCAACAACACAGGAGGGACAAGCGATGACCTCGACTATGGAACCAACGCGCCCTCGACGTTATCTTGAACTCCTCAGTTTTGACGGAACCTTGACTTGATGGCAGCCGTTTCGGTGTGTGTTCCGACACTCCATGCAAGAGAACCAGAGTTCATCCAACAATGATCTGTTTGACTACCTCGCGTCGCTTCTAGATGGAAGCGCCGTTGAAGCAGTAACCAGAATGCAAGCCACTGACTCATCGCACAGCGACGCACTGGACATATTGAAAGAGTGGTTTGGAAACGCGAAGTTGGTGGAACAGCAACATATCGAGGGGTTCCGGACTCTGAAGCCCGCGAGGTCGTCGAGCGACGTGCCAGGCCTGCGGAAGCTGTAAGACGAGATACAATTCGACAAGAGAGGACATGTAAACCTAGGGGTGATCGCGATGTCCTACGCTGCTATGCTGAGCGGAGTCCTCCATAAAGTAATACCTGGAGATATCACCGGTGATTATTGTAAACAGGAAAGTCTTGAGTCAGGCGTAGATTCAGTTACGGTCAGCTCTCAATGCTCTTCCGAAATTCAGATGGCGTGTTTGGTCAATTTTCTTTGAATAGACGTAGAGCGCCGAGAGAGAAGCGCCCAGATTACTACTCCAAGAGCAACGGTAACGCATACGGATATATGTAACAACCAGAGCTTGCAGAAGGTCACGTCGACCCCATCCGCCAGGGCCCTTCACCACAAGACTGAAATGTCAGCCAGGTCCTGCTTCTTCTGTTCCGAAAGCAATCACCCTATAGAATAATGCACCAGCACCATGAAATTCACCGAGAAATGCAATTTGCTCACCACAGATGGTCGTTGTTTCAGGTGCACGACGAAAGGACACTTAGTACGATAATGCCACCGGAGGGTACGATGTAAGACATGCAAACGTCGTCACGTCGGCAATGTGTTCCACAAGAGCTGCAGGAAGTACAACTAGAGTAACCGAAAGTACTTCTGGCACTCCCATGAATGTTGCTACAAACAGCACTACACCGGAACTTGCTAATGACGTTCTTCTGCTGACCTTTCAGGCTTGGTTGATGACACCGACATATGCCTGCTACATCCGTGGTGTTTTGGACAACTAAAGTCAAAGGACGCTTCGGAGTGAAGATGTCTGCATGAAACTGAGGCTAACCCCGGTGCGAGAGATGAATTTGGCCATCAGCAAGTTTGGATGAGAGCGACCGCAAATTGCTCGACGCACGAAGTTGGTAAACATCACGCTTCGGAGCCAATACGACGACGCGTCAGTCCAAATAGAAGCTGTTTCAGTGCCTTTCAAATCAGATGAAATGATAGAAGCTTGAAAAACGACCACATTCATTCGAGCAGCTGTCGCTGAAGGCAAACCATTGGCTGATGCAATTGTTTTCCCGAACGTCACTTCTGAACATGGAATAAAGGCTCGTTATCAGTGCGGACGAATTGTTGAAAGTGATGCCGAATAACAGTAAAGTCAGGTGGGACGCCGATAACAGAGCACTTGTCGCTACTAACACCAAATTGGGATGGACTCTGCAATGACCCTATCTATCGCGTCACAGGCCAGCCATCGTACAAACAGCTGTATCTGCGTCCTGCGAACGGAAGTGCACGAAGCGGAGGACATTTCTCATCCATTACAGCAACTCTGGGACCTGGAGGCCACTGGTATTATGGAAGATACTTCCCCAAAACAAGAAGATGGCGTCCTTAGGAAGTTCAAGGGCATCACTGCAAACGACCACATTAGCTTCATAGATGCCGCTGATACTGAGCTAGATCTTGACCCTAAGGATTGTGAGAAGCACGAGAATTCTGTAATAGACAATGGGAGTTGTGAGCACAGTGCTGAAAAGCTGAAGCCGGAAGATGCGATGAAAAAGGAACTGGGACCAGCGGCACAACGATAAATGTGATGAAGTAATGAAGTAGAAGGGGATGAGCCAGACTGGGCAGAAAGCTTGCCATTCTAGCTACGAGGGTCATCATGCTGGAGAAGTCCTAGGTGATTTTGAGTTGACAGTTGAAAAGAAAGATAAGGGTCTGGAAAGGTCCCATTCCGCGAAGGCTGTCGGCGGGAAGAACCCGCATCAGTCAGCCTCAGCAATTGGGGAATACTTCGAAGGATACTACAAGTTGGACATTGAAGACAAGCGTTGCGAAAATTCAAGATAGTTACCATTCTATCCTCCCTTACGAATTTGGCGTCACTACAGAAGATACTGTTGCAGCAAAAGAAAAACCGCTGAAGTGATCCTCTTCTATGAAGAAAGCTTACTTCCACAGGACTAGAAAGGAAGAGTTACAGGACCTGCGAACATTCGGAAGACGAGCCACTAATGATGCCCTGGCGCTAAAGATATTCAGAAGCTCGTATGCAGACCTTCCTGGGAAAGCACCTGAGCCACCATCTGGTGAATCACGCAACTGGAAAAAAGCAAAGATGTGGGCTGGCCAGTGAAAGTGCTGTAATGATGGATTGTGCCGGATACCATTTATTAACAGCCCTTATGAAGCCTATAGGGTTTCTGCTTCCGTCTTAAGCAGACTTCTATATTTGTCGAGGTAGAGGATGTTCAATATTCGGCGCGGTGCGGGTAGGACGACGAACAACTAGGTGGTGTAGCGGGTATATAGCTTCGGTGCCTTGGTTTGGTCCTTGGACGCAAGTTTGGACGGCATCACGCTCTGCGCCATAAAGGCTACACAATGGAGTTTTCCACAGGCTCTGCATATAAGTTCAACAAAGAGACTTTCAGAAGCCTGTCAGACAGTGAGGCTCTAACTGCTACAGTCTCTCGATTTGTTTCCATATTCAGATGTTGGCAATGAACCTACTCTGTAGGGACAGCTGCCACGCCACCTTGTACACATTCATCGTCCTCGTAATATTTACGAAATAGGGCATATTGCGCCACGAAATTTTCATTGGATGGCTTTGCTTGTGTCTGTTCAACACAGAACAACCACGCATTACATATCTGTATTATCTTTCTTACCTCATCTATGTTATGTAGTTACTACCGGTGTCTCGACCATTCCACTGCGCTACACGTTCGGGTATCTTATTCATAAAATTTTTGGAGTTCAAGGATAAACTTATGTCTTCTTTAATTTGACCCTCGAACACTATTTACACATAGCTACAAGATGGTGTCGATCAATTGGCTCCTGTGAAAATGTTAGCCAAGTCTTGTTGCACTGCACGCAACACGCAATTCTCAGTTTAATTTCAAATACAGCTACAAACCATCACTTTTTCCTTGTGGCGCCAACTACCTAACTTTATGGCAGAGTTAGCAATCGTGGACGTCATGGCTGAAAAAAGAAACATCCTAAGGAATGTTCTTTTAGGGGCGAAGCTCCTTAAGGCGTGGGTCGTGCGTCCCGATGTATGTATGTAGTAGTAGTAGTAGTAGTAGTAGTAGTAGTAGTAGTAGTAGTAGTAGTACTAGTAGTAGTTAGCCACCGGCGCGTGGCTGCCGGGAGGCACGCACGCGCCGAGGGCGAGCGCGTGGCTCCCGGCACGCGCTCGCCCGCGAGAGACAACGTTGGCGCAGGCAGCGTCTCCTAGCGAGTTTCTTGATTGAGAAATACCGACTGCTCGCGTTGGAGAAGCGTTCACCGGCAACCCATATATATATATATATATATAGGCACTGCATCTTGACTTGCAATGAAGTGCCGGTGGGAGATTTCACTTGTGCATTGTGCATAGTTGAACCGTGAGGATTCGTAGCATGCGCGAGATGTTATAAAACTAGATGGCGGTACTTGTAGTTGATGATGAAAGATGCGAGATGTTATAATAATTTGATGACATTTACTCAAGTGTTTCACTTTTAATTGTGGGGCGAATTGCACGGAAGAGTTTGACGGTTTACCGATGATTCCTTCCGGAGCTTCGCCCCACTCATCATCATTCACCCCGTGAATATGCTGTGATTTTTTTGTTTGTTTTGAGTTCGACAAATAATGAAGACATACGTGTCAGTATCAAGAACATGAGAGACGCCGTAATTGAGGGTCCCGGTAATTTCGGCCACCTGGGGCCTCGACTGACATCGCACAGTACAAGGGCCGGGCCTGAACATTTCGCTTCCATCGCAATGCAACCGACACTGCCGGGATTCGATCCTGGGGCCTTCGGATCAGCAGACGGGTACCATAGCTACCAGACCACCTTAGCGGGAGAGAGACATAGTCTGTGACCCTAGTGTAACAAGAGCAAGCGATTTCCAGCCGTATTATTTTGGACAGAATCGCCAGTTACTCGCCGAGTTCAGTGCAATAATTTTTGGATCACGTGTTCTCACGAGCCTCCACGACTGGTTGCCACCGTGTTCTGACCATGTTCAAGAGGTGCTGCGGAGCCGCGTTAGAACGGCCACCTAACGGAACGTTTTTTTTTCTTGGTTAAGTCGATTGACCAGTGTCGTTCTTTGTGCGCCACAGAAGCCGATTTTCTCTTCGTTGCCTCCACAAATGTCCTGGGTATCCGCACCTGCAGGCTCGTAGCTTGTGTTTCTGGCCTAGCCTACAGAAGAAAGGCCTTCAGGCACGATACTCATGGACACTTAGCCACTTTCATGGACACTTCCGGTGACAGTTTTTACATAATCCTTCTTACATATATTTTACATAATTTCTGCGGCTTATAGTCTTTTCATCCCGTGCGGGCCGCAACTTCAAGGTAGATGTTTGTGGTGGCGATCGGGTAAGGTACAATATAAATTTCCAAAATGTCTAGTCTCTTAAGCAGTGAGTCGATTTAGCCCTAATTTGGATAGTCGATTCTGTATGCGGGCCGCCTTTAGTGACTATTATAGTTATAGTGACTATTGTGCTCGGCTGTTGATCCCTAAGAACGCGGGATTGATCCCGGCCGTGGCACGATCCTTTCACCAACATCATCGTCAGCAGCAGCAGCCTCTACACTACACCCACGGCAGGGCAAGGGCCCCTCCTGCGGGTGGAGTACATCTACCTCGCAAATAGATTTCTTCATTACCATTTCGATCAATTTAAAGTGTCAGAGGCTCGTGTACCGCGCCTTTTCAGCGCACGTCAAAGAACTCCAGGCGGTTGACAGTGTTTAGAGCCATTTCCTATACGGCTTGGTTCATGATGATGTCGTGGTAATGACTCGTGAATGTGCAGGGACAATTCTTACTAGTATGCTCGATTGCGGGTCGCAGTAGAAATCATGCGGTATATGGCGATATGTGCTCGTTGCCTTTGTTTCCACCCCTATGCGAAGTGAGCGGCAGGCGCCATCTTTATGAAATGGGAACGCAACTCGAGGTCCACATATGACATGCATGTCATGTCAATGTCCACATATGACATGCAAATCATGACATGCATGTCATGATTTTCATGTTATGACCTATCGTTTACGTTCGCCATGCAGTCATATTGTGGCATACCAATTTTTGTATACATCCCATTAACGAGACGGCCAGGAGAGCACTAAGGCCGTGGCGTGTAAATCATGCCACTCATGACATGCATATAATGATTTTCATGCTATGACCGGACATTTATGTTCGTCAGGCAGTCATGTTGTGCCATACCAATTTTCGCATACATCCTATTAGCGAAACGGCCAGGAGAGCACCAAGACCGTGGCATGTATATCATGCCACTCATGACATGCATATCACGATTTTCATGTTATGACCCGCCATTTATGTTCGTCGGGCAGTCATGTTGTGCCATACCGATTTTCGCATACATCCCATTAGCGAAACGGCCAGGAGAGCACCAAGACCGTGGCATGTAAATCATGCCGCTCATGACATGCATGTCATGATTTTCATGTTATGACCTGTCACTTATGTTCCTCATGTAGTCAGGATGTGGCATACAAATTTTCGTAAACATCTGATTAGCGAAACGGCCAGGAGAGCACAAAATCGTAGGCGGCTAGATAGATAGATAGATAGATACGCTCAAACTCGCCGAAGTTCGCTAAGAAATGCTTCACATTTAATAAAAAACACCCAATATGCAATGACTCTGAGACCTGTGTGTCATATCCCAAGCGCTGATCGTACGCACTTTACCGCGGCAGAGTGACGTCATCGAAAGCCCGATAAGTGTGCTTACGTAGGAATATCTTCTTAGGTTCTTAGGTCTTGATGTTCTGCGCGGCTCGTGAAATGTGCGCAGGACATCAAGACCTAAAAACCTAAGAAGATATTCCTACGCAAGCACAATCGATATGTGCGTAAGCACATCCCGTAGGAGAGCGCTGACCTGGACCAACAAGGCAATTCGAGAAAAGTTGGCTTGACGTCAAAGCAGCAGCGTGCGAAAGGGAAAAATATAATATTTTCTCAAGTAATCAATCTCGAAATGCCTTGATAATCTTTTAAACAATGCTCTAGGGAATAAGCGTGAAGTGGGGTGCGTGAAATTCTGCTTAAATATTTACATGCGAAATCAGTGCGCGTTAAATGACCCCAGGTGGTCGAAATTCACTGAGCCCTCCACGACGGCGTCTCTCGTAATCAGATGGCTTTGAGACGCGAAACGGCAAAAAAAAAAAAAAACAATCAATTAAGATATTTCCGTTCTTCTTCCTTTCAGTCATTCATTGCCCCACCACGGTGGTCTAGTGGCTATGGTACTCGGCTGCTGATCCAAGGGTCGCGGGATCGAATCCCGGCTGCGGCGGCTACATTTCGATGGAGGTGAAATGTCCAGGCCCGTGTGCTGCGCCGTTCCAGTGCACGTTAAAGAACCCCAGGTGGTCGAAATTTCCGGAGACCTCCAATACGGCGTCTCTCATAATCAAAGCTAGTTTTGGGACGTTAAACCCCACATAACATAACAACATCGGTCATTCATTGCTTCGGTTCTATCGCCACCGAGCACAAAGAACGGGTGTGTGCGGGGGGCCGTGAGACACCCCGTGTTTTGCCCACCTCTTGGAAAAGGAAGGGATCCCGCGAATTGAAACTCCACCACACTGGCAGTGCAGCCAGTGCAGTCAACTCTCTTCGTAGGCATTTTTCATTTCCTTCCTTTTCAGTCCTCCTCCCCTACACACACCCGCACACAAAGAAAAAAAAAGCAAACAACCCAAGCAGAGTTCCTTGTTCTCTATCCTCTCGACACCGCTTGTTCCGCGTCGCTGGTAGGAGGAAATGAAACAAGAAAGCTCCTACAAATGACGAAAGTACCAGCGCTAGAAGATGTGTCGACAAGAAGACACTATCAACAAGAATCCAGATACCAATGGAGGAAAGATCCCTGCGTTATCAGCTCCCACAAGAAGATGCCAATGCTCAAGAAGAGAGGGAGAGTCCTTATTGTAAAAAAAAATGTGGTTGATCCATCTGCATACGAATCGGCATAACACGACAGTGAAGCCTCTCTTCGCACATAAGCGGCAATCTGGCAAATCGAGGGGAAGGGGATGGGTTGGACACTTGGAAATGTGAACCCGTTGCATGTACGCACACATCAGTGGCACCTCGACCCTGCACAGCGATCCTCAACAGTTGCACGCAAGCGAAAACTCTCGAACGACTCGCATGTCTCCGGAGACACCGCACTGGACGCGCCAGCGCCCTGCTGAATGTTGCTATGAACCAGAAGCGTCCGCGAACGGCAAAACCTTGCAAGCGAAACCGAACTGTTTGACAGCAGATCGTTTTGGGAACGCACACTTGGCAGTGCGAAAGGTGCATCATTTGCTCGTCGACGGCCGTCTTTGCATTCATACAGTACAGCGCGTCGCATCGCAACGGGCTATCATATACGTCACACAAGACAACTTATGTAGCGGCCGCGCCTGAAGCAACGCGCCGGCAGAACGCCGAAGCCTGCGCCGCGATATAGGCGTCGGCACTACTCATGCGCTAACTGACGGCGCGCATATCAATACGACCATTGACGCCTTCGCTCCATCGTTCCTAGGTGGCGGTACCATCGCTGAGAACCGAGAGTGCAGTGAAATGGAAGGAATGTTAATTTATGAGCAATTTTGCTTGTAAATATCTTTGCTTTATTTAGCCAGACACCAATTAGTTGCAAATTTTAAAGTGGTGTAGTAAAGACATAAGCAAGGTTTCTTCTTCGCGTTGTGAGTTTCGCGGTGGTGTGGGGAGAAAGAAGAAGACTACGTTCCGAACGGTCGCATTTTTCATGTTCTCCGCCACAAAGGATTCATTGGCCCTAGGCCGAGGTGCTGCTTCGGCTTCGTCCAGCAGCAATGACTACCGTATTGTGCTTCCTAGACTTCCCACCGGTAAGCTGGTTGTGGACTCTCTTTTTCTGCACGCGGACTTAGCTGGTCGACCTTACCGGGTTCAAGACTTCAAAGATGCTCTTCGGGATGTCATCGATTTAAAGGAAATAAGTTCCATAGGACAGTTTCAAATGTCCCATGTATGGATGGTCTCGTGCAAGTCGACTTCGACGAAAACAAAGCTTGTCACACGCGGTGAATTTCTTGTAAAAAATCGACGATGCCTTGTGATTGATCCGGAGCCCACAGAAGTCAAGATGAAACTCCTATGGCTCCCTGAACGCTTATAAGACGCCTGTATTAGGGAAGCACTGCAGGCTTTCGAAAAGGTGAAGCTCATATCAGCAGAAAGCTGGAAAGTGGCGGAAATGGAGCAAATGCGGACGCTCAATCGTGATGGGGCGTTGTCCCTTGCTGACGGTGTCCGAGTGGGCGATATTCCTCACGTCCTTGCTATCTGTGGAATACAGAGCCTTGTAGTGATTCCTGGCCGTCCACCACTGTGTTTGCGCTGCAATAAGGTCGGGCACATCCGGCGTAATTGCAGGACTCCTCGCCGTGATGACAGTCGAAGTTTTGGTCATTCAGCTGAAGACTGTGTTGTCACCTACGCCAACAAACTGCGACAGCGCGACCCGCAACCGGATGAGAGCCTTCAAGAACATATTATGGATGCAACGGAAGTTCTGGACGCGACTGGAGGCACTCCGTCGGCCACAGTTGAAGATGAAATCAATAAGATGCCCCCTGAAGGCGAGAGGCCATTAACCAACGGTGTGACAGGAAGCCAAGGTCCAAGCGATCTGTGCAAAAACCTGAACCAAAAGTGTTGTGAGCAGCCTGCAACAACGGGGAGCGTCCCTGAGAAGAGCGCCGCTGAGGATACTTCGAAGACTTGTGCTTTAGTTTCGCAGCAGCCTCTACATCCCGGTACGACGTCAGAAGATGACATGCCTTGTACTGAAGCGGCTAAAATTCCTAAGAGGCGGGCGACGTACAGCTCCGATTCAAGCAAGGGTAGTGACGCACCGAGTGTGACTAGCAAGCCGCGTCGTCGCCGAGTGTCCAAGCACAAAGGAAATTGCCGGCGATCACGATCTAGGAGGCCTGGTGTAGGTTCAAGGGAATCCTCGCCATCATCCCCCAGGGCGGACCACGAGAGACACTAAGCACAAGGGAAAGTAGTCACCATGGCGCACTCCGAGCAGCTTACATTTGCTACCTTGAATGTACGTGGCCTTAGGTCTTTACAGAAACAAGCGCAGTTTCGCAGGCCTCTCACAAGAAAGCGTGTAGACTTTGTCGCTATGCAGGAAACGAAGATTGATGGTGACGAAGAGACCGAAAGGGCCCTACGGCCTTTTCTGTCTATAACGTTTTCGTTTCGCATGCAAAGGGTCTATCTGCTGGCTGCTGGTTGTTTCTGAGAAAAGACCCTACCCTGTTCAGCAATTAGTTATCAGGTTGACGGTGAGGGCAGATATGTATGTTGCGATTTTGTACTGCATGGAGTGCCATGGCGAATTATTAACCTGTATTCATTTAACGAAGTTTCAAAGCGCATACAGTTTTTTTTGAAACATTGTCCAACCCAACTGACTGTACTAATGGGAGACTTCAACTGCGTATGTGAGCCTAATGACCGCTGCACATCTAAAAGTCAACGAGACAGGAGTGGCGAAGTATTATCTGGTATCATAGATAATTCAGGCCTTGTTGATACTGACGCATCGGGTCAGGCAATTTCGTATACTCGACTCCAAGGGTACTCCTCTGCTCGACTTGATTGTATATACGTGTCTTCTCCACTCCTCTCCCTTGGACTTTACTGGAGCACTCAGCCAGTTTCGTTCTCAGATCACTGTATAGTTCTTTTGAAAATTGGCACGAACCGTCAAACTCGCTTTCGACCACTGTGGGAACTTTGGAAGCTAAACACAGAGCTTCTACACGATCAGGAATTCACTAATCGTGTCAGAACGACAGGGTCGAATGGTTTACTAAGGGTCTGAATATATTCGCTGCTTGGGAGCTTTTTAAGCAAGAGGTTCGCATAATAGCCATAGAGATCGGATCTGTTAAATCATACTATTGGAAAAATGAGGAAAAGAGACTCCTTAAAAACCTTTGCAACCTTTATGAGATAGAATGCGAAATGCGAGGCACGTGCGTCAGCGACATTTTAGATATTAAATGTCAGCTTCAAAAGTATGACGCTGTTTGCTACAGAGGCGCACGTATTCGATCACGGCACAAAATGACTTTGAACTCTGAGCAGCCGACACGTCATGCTTTAATCGATGAGTGACGACACTCAGTGTCTAAGGTGATTCAGGAAATGTACTCCAATGGCGCTCTTGTAACAGATACAGCAAGAATTATTACGCAGTTTGAAAACTACTATGAAGGTTTGTTTAATGTGCTCCCTGATAGCGCAGATGTCGAGCTCAAGAGAAGTTTTATTTCTCTTTTAAACCCTTTGCAAGACGAAGATTCTACAGCCATCAGTAGCCCGATCACATTGCAGGAAATTGAGCAGGCCATCGATGAACTGCCCTTGCCGAAAACACCTGGTCCTGATGAAATTGCGGCGGAATTTTACAAAGATTTCAAAACAATCCTGTGTCCCCTACTGCTGGACATCTTTAAGATGAGTTATGACATGGAGATGCTCCCGGGGTCTTTTTCCAAAAGCCACAGAGTTTTAATTCCGAAAAGTAATGAAAGAGAAAAACTTCGTTCAGTTGAGGGCTATGGACCAACAGCACTTTTAAACGTTGACTACAAAATTTTTGCTGAAGTGTTATAAAATATTGTGACGGAGACGCAAGAGTGATGAAATGATTATTTACAGTGTTGGCGGAACCGACAAAATGGCTGAAGGCACACACGCGCGCAAGCGTCAAGAACACTCGTCGTCGTTCTCACTTCGTATGGTTCCACACTTGTCCTCGCGGCACCGCTTCGTAACATCACCCTCCCGCGGCGGAAGCGCCGTCACGGCGCTTGCGAAGAGGACGAGAAACTAGCAGAGCAGTACGGCTTGAGTCGTGAAACGTGAACAACCTCGGTCTGCTGCGAGGAGGTCGAAGAGGCGGGGGCGAGTGGCCCTATCTCGTAGTTGACGTCACTAAGCTGGCGCAGAACTTTGTAGGGGCCGGTATAACGGGAGAGGAGCTTTTCGGACAACCCGACGTGGCGACGTGGTGACCAGAGGAGAACGAGAGAGCCCGGCGAGAACTGGACACTCCTATGCTGGTTGTCGTAACGAACTTTTTGGTGTTCTTGTGACGAGGAAAGGCGATCGTGGGCAAGTTGACGAGCGGCACGGGCTTGAGTAATGGCCCCGCTGGCGTACTCAGTCAACGGTGCAGGAGAAGGAAGGATTGTGTCAAATGGTAACTTGGGGTGCCTGCCGAATAGTAGGTAAAATGGTGAAAAACCAGCGGTATCATGTCGGGACGAATTGTACGCAAAGGTAATGAATGGGAGTGCTTTGTCCCAGTCGCGGTGGTCAGGTGAAACGTACATTGATAACATCTGAGTGAGCGTTCGGTTGAGGCGTTCAGTCAGTCCGTTCGTCTGCGGATGATAAGCGGTGGCAAGCTGGTGTTCAGTGGAGCACGCACGGAGGATGTCATCGACGACACGTGAAAGAAAATATCTCCCGCGATCGGTAAGTAGCTGCCGAGGAGCGCCATGCTGAAGAATGATGTCATACAAGAGAAAGTCGGCGACATCAGTGGAAGAACTTGTTGGCAACGCCCGGGTGATGGCAAAGCGGGTGGCATAATCTGTTGCGACGGCAACCCATTTGTTTCCAGAAATGGACGTAGGAAATGGGCCTAGCAGGTCCAGGCCAACACGCGAGAACGGTTCTAGAGGTATGTCGATAGGGTGTAGGAGGCCGTACGGAAGGGCAGAAGGGCGCTTGCGGCGTTGGCACTGGTCACAAGCAGCGATATAACGTACCACAGAGCGATACATGCCAGGCCAGAAAAAACGACGCCGCACGCGATCGTACGTGCGGGAGACACCTAGGTGGCCAGCTGTGGGTACGTCGTGAAGTTGGTGAAGAACACTGGATCGTAGATGTTGAGGTAAGACAAGCAGAAGTTCCGGGCCATTGGGGCTGAAGCTACGACGATACAGGATGTTGTCGTGCAATTCGAACAAGCGAAGAGAAGGGTCTGGTGCTGAAGACGTTAGACTGTCGATGATGGATCGTAACGAGGCGTCTCGTTGCTGTTCGCTGCGGATGTCGCCCAAAGCACGAATGGAGAGTACGCAGGTGTCTGAGTCAGGATCAACGACGTCGGGAGCATCAACTGGGTGACGTGATAAACAGTCTGCATCTTGGTGCAGTCGTCCCGACTTGTGATGCACAGTAAACGAGTATTCCTGGAGTCGAAGTGCCCATCGAGCGAGACGGCCAGTCGGGTCCTTGAGTGACGAGAGCCAGCAAAGGGCGTGGTGGTCGGTAACGACGGTAAATGTGCGACCATACAAATAAGGTCTAAATTTGGTCACTGCCCACACCAAAGCCAGGCATTCACGCTCAGTTATTGAGAACTTCTGTTCCGAGGTCGAAAGAAGACGGCTGGCATAGGCGATTACTCTGTCCTTACCGTGCTGTTTTTGGCCAAGGACAGCGCCTATTCCGTGGCCACTAGCATCAGTTCGAAGTTCTGTGGGCGACGAGGGATCGAAATGGGCCAGTATTGGTGGCGTAATGAGCAAATGAATGAGGGCAGAAAAGGAGTCTGCCTGCTCTAGGCCCCATATGAAGGGAACGTCCTTTTTCAAAAGATCAGTAAGTGGTCGGGCTATGTCCGCGAAGTTTCGAACAAAGCGACGGAAGTATGAACATAGCCCCACGAAACTTCGGACGTCCTTGGTTGAGCACGGCACAGGAATTCCCTCACAGCCCGCACCTTATCGGGATCCGGTTGAACACCCGCAGGACTCACAAGGTGTCCAAGTATAGTGAGCTGGCGCCGTCCGAAACGACACTTGGCGGAGTTGAGCTGGAGACCGGCTCTGCGAAAGACATCAAGAACGGCCGACAGACGTCGGAGGTGGCTGTCAAACGTAGGTGAGTAGACGATGACGTCGTCCAGGTAACACAAGCAGATGGACCACTTATATCCTCGAAGCAAGGAGTCCATCATGCGTTCAAAAGTTGCTGGGGCGTTACAAAGTCCAAACGGCATGGTGTTCTTGACGCTTGCGCGCGTGTGTGCCTTCAGCCATTTTGTCGGTTCCGCCAACACTGTAAATAATCATTTCATCACTCTTGCGTCTCCGTCACAATATGTTACAATTTGTGATGTCGATCCTTATTGGTTCTCATCAGACGTGTGGAATTCGAGGACGCTCTATACAGACCAATATACACATGGCTCGCACAATCCTCCAGTACTGCTACAGTTCTCAAGAGCATCTCGCAATGCTTCAGGTAGATCTCGCAAAAGCCTTTGATCGCGTCAGTCATTCGTTCCTGTTCTCTCTTCTGGAGCATAGCAATATTGGCTCTGTCTTGCTCAAAGGTGTTCGACTTTGTTATGGTGAGTGTTCGACTCGCCTAATTATCAGTGGTCATCTATGAAAACCTGTTTCTATTCGCTCGTCTATAAAGCAAGGCTGCCCAATATCTGCACTCCTGTTTGGACTTTACCTCGAACCATTGTGCTTGCGCATAATGCGAGCAAATCGTATGCATTGTTACAGCAGATTAGATGAAGAAGTTAAAGTATTGGCTTATGCAGATGACTTGGCATTCTTTTGCACAGACAAACGAAGTGTTGAAAATGTGCTATTTATAATTTAAAAAGTTTGGTGCTGTATCAGGTGCTCGTTTAAACGCCTCTAAAAGCCTAGGATTATGGTTTGGTACGTGGGGATGTACGCCGAGTCAGTTCGCGGGGATTAATTGGACTCGTATTCCACCAAAGTATCTTGGAGTGCCGCTTGATGCATATAGATTCAGCGCACATTACTGGAAAGAGCGCTTCCCTAAGCGTGAACGTCAGGCCCAGACATACGTTTCACATCGCCTTTCAATCTTTGGGAGAGCTGAAGCCTGCAACACATTTCTTGCAACAAAGGTTTACTATGTGCAGCAACTAATTCATTGCGCTCGGTTTTACATACAACGCTTTCATCGGACTTTTGCTACTTTAGTAGGGTCTTCCACTTTTGAAAAAATGCGACGGGACAACATATTCAGACCGGTAAAAGAGGGTGGGTTGAGACTTGTGCATCTCTACTTATGGCAAATCGTTTGGCGCTTTTTCTTTTTTCGTGACAGTTCTGATCCGATAATTCAATCATTCTTGCAGGTAACACTTGTTAACGCTCTACCCGATTTAGTTGTTCCGTCAAATTTCTCTGTACGTCCGTGTTTGTGGGGATTTATGGTCGGCCCCCCCACCCTTCTCTGCCGAGGAGAGCGTAGGCGCGGCGCGCTGTCGAGACTCCGCCCACTTTACAGAACGCGCGCCGCGTTTCAGGAACGCAGATCCGACTTGCGTGACGTAACTGACAAGTAGAGAAGGTGATGCGGAGGCCTTCTTTTTTTCTAGGTCGTGTTGGCTCACGCCGGTGGGATGGCCACAGGGTCTGACAACAGACCTGATTTCGACCAATCAACGAGCTACAACTGCGCAAAGTTGTTCACGGTAGAACATGACGACACCTAGGATGTAAGGACGGCTGGTCAATCGCAGGAAAGACGCGGGAATTTTTTTTGTTTGAAATACGGCGTCTGTGTAGCGCGCAACGCTGCCATATGCGCAGAATGTGGTCGCCGCAAGCGTCTCTATGATTGAGTTAGCTTGTTTGGGCACGGCCGGTCTGGACGCGCGCGTTCGCTCCCTCTTTGAGCGATCGCGCGCGTCCAGACCGACCGTGGTTTGGGTTAAAAAAATATAGGAGCCTGTTTAGTGGCCCTTTAAGGGTCCCCCAATTTTTTTAAAGCACGATAGTCGTTCTTGTGCTACCTGAAAGCAAAAAAAAACCTAGTCCGTCCGTTTGAATCTGTCTGTCTGTCCCACGATTAAACAGTACGGCCGATTCAAACGACTCAAACCAACCACAAAACTAGCCCCTGTGGACGAGGTCATACACTTCAACGTGGTACGTCGCAAAGGAAACCTCAGGCCTATTTTGAGGCAACTTTTATGTACTTAACAGTGATCCGTAGCGTTCATTTATTTAATAATATTCAATGGAATGACTTTTTAAGTCACGAAAAATCAGCGCGGTGGAAAGGCTGTCGATGACAAGCGCGAGCCGGAAATGGCGAAACAGCCATTTTCCCGTTGCTCTCTCCTGCCCGTTCTCGGCTGCTAGCCTTTGTGCGTGCTCGCCTCCGAGAAGAGTCAGTTATCGTGCAGTCATCATGATTGATGATGATTGTTGTTCGGTTAGGAAAGGACGCTAATATCTGCAGCCCATGTAGGGAGCACGGATAAGCGTCCGCGGGAAAGGGAGTGAAAGAGATAGAAAGGAGAGAAAGGCCTTAGGGGAAGACTCCAGAAATTTAGAACACCCGGGGTTCTTTGACGTGTACTGACAACGCCCAGAACATGGGCCTCTGGCATTTTCTCCTCCATCGAAAATTCGACCGCCTCGGCCGGGATCCAACCCGCGCATTTTGGGTGGCAGCCGAGAGCACTCATAATCCGCACTTCCTATCTTTAAAAACCAGCTACGTGTTAAGAAGGAACTGGCAGCGTCCGTTCGGCAGCGCGGCTGGGCAGGAATTATAAGAAACGATTCACTACAGCTTGGACTTGTGGTGCCGCAGCCGTAACAGACCTGGGCGATGTAGGGGTACGCAAGAGCCCACGCTAAGCTCGCGTCTGTGCTGCCATTATTTATTCTGTAATTGCGCTGAACAGGAATCTGCCACCGGCGCTACGGGGCAGGTCGTACGTTGATATTTTTAGGGGCGAAGCTCCTCTTAGTCTAACCTTGTCACGTGTCCAGCGTAAGCCGTAACCGGCAGTATCTCCCGAACAGTATAATAGATCGCACTGTCATATAGAGATGCATGCAAACTGCAGTTGGGTGACGATATACTAGATGGCGCTGTACGCATTCGGTGTCGTCATCGCCATTTCTCGTCTAGTTTCCTAGATGGCGCTGTCCCATAGAGATGTGTGCAATATGGCGGTTGGGTGAATGGGCACTAGACGGCGTTGGAGGTGCCGCTGCTCTCCGATTGGCTGCTGCGCGGGCTGCACGGGGCTGCGCCGGGAGCGCTCCTCTCATTCTCCTCGATCGTCGCCGTACGTGTCGGATCGCGCTTGGTGGACCATGGACGATGAGAAATTAACACCATCTTCCCAAAGGGAACTCTGATGGGATGCGAAGCAGCAGCGTTGCGCACGG
The DNA here is from genome assembly GCA_013339685.2 of Hyalomma asiaticum. Taxonomy (NCBI): domain Eukaryota; kingdom Metazoa; phylum Arthropoda; class Arachnida; order Ixodida; family Ixodidae; genus Hyalomma; species Hyalomma asiaticum. The sequence continues at coordinate 54,259,922 of CM023490.1, read as the reverse complement.
GTGGCGTCACGGGTTGAACGGCGCTAACGCGGGTGCTTCGCAGCCCATCAGGGTTCCCTTTGGGAAGATGGTAATTTTTTGCGCGTGAACCGACGAGTCGGCGGTGTAGCAAGCGGCGGTAGCGGCAGGTGTTGCGGGCGAACGGACGAGGCGGCAGCTGCGGGCGCTGCGGCGAGCGCGCGGCAGGCGAGGGAGAGAGTGACGCCAGCGCGCACTGCGAGGGGAGCGTGACGTCAATGGGCAGCTGCGGCGTGACCTACTTGGCACCGCTCCAACACCTGGGGCGAGGGGAGCGCGTTGCGGCGCGTTCGTACGGACGGACGGAGGGACAGCGTTACACAGGCTAGTCAAAGAGCTGCTTCGCATCTAAAAAATTCCGAACGTTGTGTCCGAAGCGCGGAATCGAACCAGGGACCCCTCGCTTCCGAACGCGCGGCGCTAGCCACTAGGCCACGAAGCGCTTTTTTTTTCTTCCATGTGCGCTTCGTGGCGTATTCAATAAATACGCCACGAAGCGCACATGGACACGTGCACCACGATGACAGTAAATACCCAACATTAACGAAAGACTGCGCGTTTCTAACGCGTTTGTGCTAGCACGTTACGGCCCGTGTAAGACGCTGTGGCCTCTCCACCTTATACTCTCTCAGCAGTCATGTGATCGCGTCGGCAAACGCGGTGCGCGTTCCCGCCTGTGTAAGGGGCTGCGTAAGACGTCTTTACATGGTGGTCGACTGGGCGAATTACATGGAAGATTCACGGTTTACCGATGATTCCCTCCGGAGCTTTTCCCACTCATCATCATTCACCCCGTGGATATGCTGTGATTTTTTTATTTATTGAAAGTACCCCAAGGGCCCTGTACCAACGCCACCTAGTTGGCTCGAGGCGCGAGCAGTGGGAGAGAGGAACGCGCTGGTGCTCGGTATGGCTGGACGCTGCAGCCACAGCTGTGCCAGCTGTACCACCAGATGATCCCGGATCCACCCGTGCCTGTTGCTCCTCCACCGCCACACCACCGGCCACCTGAGGTCCATCTCTCACTGGATGGTCCATCTCTCACTGGAAGCAACGCACACCTGCGGCCGCTCTGCAGCAGGAAGCTTCCTGCAAACTACAGGAACAACTGAAGGGGCGACTGCAGGTGTTCACAGATGGATCCGTGCTGCCAGACGGGTCCGCAGCAGCAGCATGCGTCATCCCTGCCAGGGCCAACAGCAGGCAGTGCCCGCTGCCTTTCCCTGCAAGCTCCACGGCCGCGGAGCTGGCGCGACTCCATCTGGCTGCAGATCTACTGGCGGAGGACATCCCTGAAGAACCGGTTGCCATCCTCTGCGACAGCAAGGCGGCGCTGCAGACCTTGGCTAACCACCGACGTGCTGGGCTGACCGGAAGCCTCCTGGCGACGAAATTTGAGGCCCTTGCCGCTACTGGAGTGTCCGTCTCCTTCCACTGGCTGCCCCCGCACGTGGGCATAGCTGGCAACGAGGAGGCGGATACACCTGCGAAAGCTGCCCACCTCCCTAGTGTCCCGCTGACCCAGGCAGTGGCGGCGAGGGACTACTCCCAGGCCCGCCTCCAGCGCCTCCTCCTCTCGATTCACCCTGACCCAAGGGCGGCAAGCGGGCACGGCCCTAAGCCACTTCCCGAGAAGGGCCTTACGAGGATGGCCAGGGCCACATTCCTGCGACTGCGGACTGGCTGCATCTGGACAGCAGCCCGCCGACACGCCAAGGGCCTCTGCGCCTCTCCAGCCTGCAGCCGCTGCGGGGATCCTGAGACTCTCGAACACCTCCTCTGTGCTTGTCCCGGACTTGCACAGGAACGTTCGAGGGTCATCAGAGCCTACCGGAGGCAGGGACTTCCAGCTAGCAAACTCCACCACTTGCTGTTCCCGACTCGCCCCCACCTACCAGCGCTGCAGACTCTGGTAGACTTCATAGATGAGACGGCATCGCAGCCTACCGTTGAGCCCGGGTCGCCCTCCTGCGCCTCCCCTTCCCGCCGGCTTACTTCTGCAGTGCTGAGCGAACCCTGACATCTGTCATTACCTTTCTGTCCTCTTTATTTCCCATTATCCCCTCCCCAAGACGCTGCGCCGTGCTCCCAGTTTGGGCTACAGAAATAAGCGTCTTTTCCTTACCATAATCACCACCACCACCACCACGACTACTACCACAGCTGCTTCGCTCGTTCGCCCACCATAAACGCGGCGACGACGGCACGGCTATGTCAGCTGCCGTCACGTCGCTGGCACTCTCTACAAGCGCACAGTTCATATTGTTTTACAGCGACGCAAGGAGACAACACATCGACGGCGATGCGTAAACGGACTTTCGAATCTAATCTCCAGTATATTTTCTTGATAAACTAATACTGCATGCCGTATTGGAATGCCGGAACAATAACGTCTCGCAGCAGAAAGCCACGAAGGCTGTGCTCAAGTTCTTGCGCATAACGGGCCTTGTCAACCGTTTCTGACACCGCCGAGTTTGTGTGTGCGCGCGATTTGACCTCTCTCTTTCTCCCTTTATTATTTTCTTTCATCCCTTTCTGTCTCCCTTTACCTCTTCCCCAGTGCAGGGTAGCGAACTGGATATTTTCTTTCCGGTTAAACTCCCTGCCTTCCGCCAATATCCCTCTCACTCTCTCTAATACTGCATGCCAATATTTCGTGTCCATGTATTACAACTCTTTCTCGCGTTTAATGATCCTCATAATAGTTTTAGAGCTGTTCCAAGAAGATCAATTTTCAATACCTGTGAGATTATTATAGATCAAAGAAAGATCTGACCTGTGGATTTTCGGATAGCTGAAGACAGCGAACGAGGGAAGAGAGTTTCGACATTTTTGGAGGAACTGCTGAAACAATCTTGTTACCGACAAACACTGTGTGGTCTCGATGGTGGTTCAGGAGCTTGTGGAAACCGCTATTGGAAGACGTCACGAATGCCACGTGACGGTTAAAGTCCTGGCCACTCCCTCACCTGAGGGGTGGGAGGAGGTTCTGACCTCCACCAGCCTTAGCGACCAGTTCCAGGCCATACAGAGAGCTGAGGAGGTGGCCACCAGGCTCGACCTGGCGGATCACCTACCTCCGTAACTGACGACAATAAAGTTTTATCTCTCTCTCTCTCTCTGCAACGCTAAATCCATCAAAATCAAATGATGCGAGGGACAATGTGAGTACGCAACGTTACCCTGCCATGTAACGAACCTATCGCCCTTTGTTGACAGGGAACGAACAACGACCGGGATCATAAAGGAATGACCTAATATGCACACACGCCGAGGCACAAAGGTCTATCCTCTCTGTCATGTAGCGGGTCTGTTGGGTTGCCCGCAGGTGTTTTTCATATACGGGGCTGCGCCGGCCCGCCCCACTCATGACCGAAGTAGCGTCTTCGTGGCCCCGTGACTCAGGAAAGCGCCAGACCATGTGTTCAAGGTTAGAAAAGCCTGAGAGAAGCCTGCAAGTCCTTGGCGCATGTGTGTAAGAGTGTGCGGCTTGGGTAAACCCATACCTGCAGGAGCCCGAGTGTTAAATCCTGAGCCCGACCGAATATGCTGAGCATGAACTGTCCGCCAAAACGACTTTAAGAGTAGCTTTGCACCGAGGGACAAGAGAACAGTTAAGCGACGAGTGCAAACTTCAGAACTACTTCACGCTACTCCCCCCAGTTCCCATAAACTGATATGTTACATCATACTATCAACATGTGAACCATTTGATCGAACACCGTCCTTATACCACTAACAGCATGCATGTCAAAGCTTGACCTTTTAAGCGCCGGACTGTAAACCCGTGATCTGAATGATGAAAGTGATCTTCGCAGTTCAACTACCTCTTATAAATTATTGATGATTAAATATACATCCTCATTTACAACGAATAAGAATGTTCTTGTTTTCGTATGCAGTAAAAAGTAGCCGCGATAACCAGGATAACAGTGAATGGGGATGTAGTTCAGGAGAGGTTGACGTTGAAGCAGTAATGACAGAGGACGTAATGAAAGCTTTGAAAGAGGTGCAAGCGGGTAAGGCACCTGGTGAGGATCAGATAACGGCAGATCTCTTAGAGGATGGTGGACAGATTATACTAGAACAACTGGCAGGCCTGTATACGCAATGCCTAATGACTGCGAGTATACCGTTACCTTGGAAGAATGCGAGCATAATCCTAATCCACAAGAAAGACGACACAACGGACATGAAAAATTGCAAGTCGATTGACTTACTATCAGTCTTCTTCAAGGTATTTCCCAAGGTAATCGCTAACAGAATTTGCCCCACCTTAGATTTCAGACAACCGAACGAAGAAGCAGGGTTTCTTAAAGGCTATTCAACAGTATACCATATTCAGGCTATCAATCATGTGATAGAGAAATGCGCGCACTGTAACCAACCCCTATATATATAGCCTTCATAAATCACGAGAAAGCATTTGACTCGGTCGATACCTCAGCAGTCATGCAGGTATTGCGGAATCAGGGCGTAGACGACCACTACGTAACTACTGGAAGACATCTACAACGGCTCCACAGCAACCATAGTCCTCCATAAGGAGAGCAGCAAAGTACCTGTAAGGAAGGGCGTAAGACAAGGGGACACAAACTTTGCATTGCAATAGCTGGCGAAGCATTGGAAGTAGTAAGTGAATATATCTTCTTAGGGCAAATAGTGACCCCTGATCTGAATTGTCAGGCCTGACAAGAATGGGGTGGAGTGCATTCGGCAAACATTATGAGATAATAAATGTTAGTTTACCATTGTCTCTGAAGAGGAAAGTGTATAGGAGCTGCATCTCATCAGTTCTTGCTTACGGGGTATGAACTGGCCGGCTCACTATGAGTGGTAGCTTACCATTGTCTCTGAAGAGGAAAGTGTATAACAGCTGCATCTTACCGGTACTCACATACGGCGCAGAAACTTGGAGGTTAACTAAGAGGGTTTAGCTTAAATTGAGGACGACGCAGCGAGCTATGGAACAAAAAATGGTAGGTGTAACCTTAAGGAACAAGAAGAGAGCGGTGTGGATTAGGGAACAAACGCGTGTTAGGGACATACTAATAGAAATTAAGAAGAAGAAATGGGCCTGGGCGGGCCATGTAATGCGAAGACAAGACAACCGTTGGTAATTAAGGGTAACGGAGTGGATTCTTAGAGAAGGCAAGCGTAGCAGGGGGCGGCAGAAAGTTAGGTGGGCAGATGAGATCAGGAAGTTTGCGGGGATAAATTGGGCCCAGTTAGCACAGGACAGGGATAATTGGAGATCCATGGGAGAGGCCTTTGCCCTGCAGTGGGCGTAGACAGGCTGCTGCTGCTGCTGCTGCTGATGATGATGATGATGAATAAATACCATGTAAGACAAAAACAAAAGATAGCTCA
>CM023490.1:54219534-54249534 GCA_013339685.2 Hyalomma asiaticum | reverse complement strand
TGGAAGAGACCGGTGCAGGTGTGTATGTTAGTTTATTGAAGAAGTACTTCCTGAGTAAAAAGCTGGATACACTACAACAATTCAGGGAACACAATAAATCAGCTGAGCTCAATATCTAAAAAGCAATAATTGTTAAGTGCGCTAACGCTCTACCGCTCAAAATATAGTAGACTGGCTGAACTACGCAAACTCATTCATATTACCGTTTTCCTGAGTGGCTGTTCCTGTGCAAAACACAGTTCGCCACAGAATCATCGCAGGCATTGTTTACACGGGATTCGTTGCGAACATATAAAGCATTCATTTAGGTTATCTTAATGAACTTCAATAAATTTATACAAGAATTACGTGCTCTTATGAGGTGCGCTATAATATGTTGTCACGATTACGTGCGAGCTTCACAGCTGCCAGGACTGCGAAACCACTTCATGAAGGTCTCGTCAGCTCATCTATTGCGTGCTACATTCAAAGTAGGCTTCCTTTACGCGACCTACATTCAGCTGTCCACTTGAAACTCTTCTATTTAGTGTCACTTCGTGAGCGATGACCGTCGAAAAACGCGATAGCGTGTCCTCACACTTGGACGCTGTGGGCAAGGCGAGCACATGAAAGTCAGAGGGTCGCCGTGGCCGGCGCTCTGGCTTCCCGGACTGCCTTGCCGTCGCTGTTGGGGGCGCTCGGGTATTTCCGGAAATGCCTATTGAATTCGAAGAAAAGGAGGCCAAAGAAAAGAGCAGGTCTGCTTTCCCATTTACAAGCAATCTTTAGAAGTGTAATTAAGGATGTTAAGTTCGCTTCGCAAACGTGTATCAGCCACGTAAAAGCTCCACGATATTGGAAATCTTGCGACTGTTCGTTGGGGCTGTACTGCAGGAGCCATCAGCTGCTAACCCTAACCATTGTTCCAGGAAATTTTACGGTAGCATTTTGGCCACAAGTCATCAATTAATCTGGAATAACAAGACATATAGCTAAACAACGAAGCCCTAAAAATGGAAGCTGCATTAGCGGAAAGGTGGCTCAGCAGAGAAGCCGCGATATTTTCTTGCAAATGTGTCCTATAAGGCGCCCTATATGCAAAACAATGTGGTGTGCGGAAGTACAGTTCCCTTTGCTGCCGATAGATGAATGTGTTTTGCCGCCTACCTGCGCACAAACTGGCAGTCTAGTATCGACATAATACTGATCACATTTGAAGCGAATCGGCTAGCGTAACTATTATTGAGCTAATTCTACATTACCTGATAATTACTGTCATTTACGCTCCACTTGATGTTTCAAGCACACATTTCTTAGTGCAAGTCACAACTCGTTGTTTTCGTACTTGGCTCCTATGATATTTCAGTTACAGAACTGTACAGTATAGCGATAATTAGCTCTCACAGGTGATATACGTTAATGAACTAATGACTTCTAAGGTTTTACGTCCGGAGACTTGATATGTGTACAATGAGAGACACCGTAGCGGATGGCTCTGGAAATTGCGCCCACCTGGACACTGACATCGCACAGCACACGGGCCTCAACATTTCACCTCCGTCAAAATGCGGTCGGGATTCGACCCCGCGACCTTCGGGTCAGCATTCGTAAGAAGAATTTTTTTCTCGAAATGCCTAGCATACAAAAGCTTTTGCGTTCTTGTACAGCTATTCCAACTGTCACACGTGCATAATGAGCTGTGCTAAGAATTATCCGCGGAGAATTTTCACAATCCCGCGGAAATTTACTTCCGTTACCTTTTCTCATAGAGTTGTCACTCGTTCAGCCACGCTCGCATTTGCGAGTGTCGATTCCACCAAATGTCAAACGGACACTGCCGCAGCTTGTGGCGCGTGGCATACAATTCGCGAACTGGGCTAAACAGGTAGCACCTGTCCTCGCGCTGATGACCACTGAAAAGAGGCCTGACGTTTTCCATTTGGTCGACGTTGAAGGCCGCTCACGGCTTGAGATTGTACAAACATCAGTGCTCCAACATTCGACATTAGCCGACTCGGAATAAAATTCACGGAAGGAGAGCACTCCCAGGAAGATAAAACACCGTGAACTTCCTTTAACTGATGAGTGTCCTGGCGTTTCAAACATGAACATATACCAGACAAGGCAAACACCCTTTGAACTACGCAAACGTATAATAACCAAATCCAGATCCCGTACGAACTACGGTTCACAAAGACTAGCAACCTTAATACCAGACCTCATAAACGGACATCCAGGCATAATAAACTTATTGCAAAATAGAATCCCCCCAACATAATTTAAAGAGAAAGTCAAACAAATAATATTTCCAGCGTGTTAGGTTTTTGTGTTAAGCTGCGCATTGTTTTTATTTATTTACACTTCACCTACATCGCCGTACGGCATTGCGTAGGGGAGGTACACATGGATAATAACATACCGCAGTTAGCAATCGATATCATAGTTACCACAAATACAACGGTACAAAAGATACTTTTAAGAAAAGGGAACACTCGAATAAGAGTGAATTACACAAAATCATAAACAGTGACACAGCCATACAGTTAAACACCCGAACGCTTCGGGACAGCAAACCAATCCTATTGTAAGTGATGTTGTGGGCGTTGTTACAGGGAAGGAAAAAAGATTTCATTATCAGCTTCATTAACAAAATCATCCGGGAGTCGGTTCCATTCCTGTATTGTTTTTACGAAAAAGGTGCTGTCAGGAAAGTGGGTTTTGTAAAGGTATTCTAATATTTTCTGTGAATTATCTCGTCGATTGGAGACGTACGCTGGTGCGAAGAGACAATCAAGGGGATTAATGGCATTTATATTGTAGTAAATACTATGAATAAATTTAAGCCGCAGTTTCTGCCTCCTCACCATTAGTAACTCCCATCCCAAGGTTTGTTTTATTTCTGTGATACTTGCAAATGAATTACAGTTGTTGCTAACAAATCTGCAGCTGCTTGATTTTGAATTTTTTCCAGTCTGTCGATCAAGTATTGCTGATGGGGGTCCCAGATTACACAGGCATAATCCAGAATAGATCCTACATACATGAGATAGAGGGTTTGTTTCACGGTCTGTGAAGCTTGCCTAAAATTTCTGCGTATAAAGTATAGCCTTCTACCTACCTTTGTCACGGTTAGAGCTTCATGTGGCGTGTAATGTGTAGTATATAATCTGAAAACAGAATTCCGCATGTGTACAACACTATTTTGTTGCATTTCTTGTTGTTTCCTTTTCTCTCTCAAAAGCAGAAAATAGTTATTTTCTTTTTTACCGCTCGTGTAGTGTTTCGTACATGTGTACTTGTGTACTGCAGTTGCATCATGTGTAAACGAAAAATCGCACAGTTGCAGTTGCTGCCTGGGTGACGTAGCCTAGTCAGGCACTTTGCAGGCCTTTTTATATACGTCTCCTAAGACAATTGTAAATTGTCTTCAATAAATCCTCGATCAATCAACCCATAAGAAAGCAAACCAACATTCTGCCAATTATGAACTGTAGAACGCCATTTGTTGGCAAAAGCTACACGAGCTCTAAGGGCAAACACGTTCTGAGCAGCAAATACGTTAAACTAGCCTTTAGCTAAACATTCAGGACGGCTCTCTTCCTTTCCCTTCCAATCTGTACGTTGGCTGATCGATAAAGGTGGCTTCAAGGGGGCAGCAGCGGTAGAATGTCCACATACAAATAAGCTATTCTCAAAGGAAGTATAGTGCCTAGAATATACTGATATATTCTAGGCGCTAGGCACTATAAAGCAAGTGTTATACAAGCGACCCAAGCCTTAGTGAATGTACGCCTGCAACATGATAATTCTATTACTTATTTTTGTCGCACTGAACCTTGAAGTGAGCACTTCTTGCTTGGGTCTCCATCATATATCCTCCTGGAGGTTATGTCATGCCTTGCTACTCTTTACACTGGCGGGAAATTGTTGAAAGGCGACAATTTCCTTGCACGTAATCTTTATTCATGCAACTACTGCAGGCATATACCAGGTGGCAGCTGTTCATGAAACGCACGTGAAGGTATAGTATAGCAACGGAATACGTCATTTCTACATAGGATGTGACACACACACACACACACACACACACACACACACACACACACACACACACACACACACACACACACACACACACACACACACACACACACACACACACACACACACACACACACACACACACACACACACACACACACACACACACACACACACACACACACACACACACACACACACACACACACTGTACCCCGCGCTGTGTTGTGTGCCCTTGGTGAGCATCCTTGGTGAATGTGAATTGCTATGCATGTGCACCAGGCATGCCACTGTCCACAGCGAACGCGTAAGGACTCGTTTGACAAGCTCCAGAAGAATTGAAATGAAGAACGTTCGTAGCACGTTTAGACAGACTATTGCTCGACAGCGAAGTGTGAAAGTGTTTAAAGGCTACTGCAGCAGGTGCATTTTTAAACAGCGAAGCTGTTAATCAAATTATAAAGACGGCGACCGTATTCAAAAGTCTGTCATCATCATTAGTTCTGGTCGCCAAGAATGCGCATGCACTTCCATGCAATGACCAATGTGCGGCGTTCGCATGCGCGCCTTCTGCTTTTCTTGGGCTTAGTTCCCCAGCCCACTACTACACTGGCAAAGCTACGGCAAAACTGCGCACACGTGGCACGTCCAAGGAGAAGAAGAATAAGGAAAAAAAGAAGACGGTGTGCGTCGATTTGCCCAGGACACACCGCCTCGCAAAGCTATGCAAAGCCACCGTCTCCGTTTCGACGAGCACGTTTTTACAATAAGCTCGGCGCGAAAATTCGAAAAACGTTAGTTGCGCCTCGCAGTGGTTCTCGAGGCGTCGCCCGCAGCCTCGGACCACGACGCAATGTTGGTGTGCGGGAGACACACTCCCACCGACCAAGACACACTCCGACCGCCACCTTCTGACCAGTGCTAGCTTCGCTAATTTTTATTAAACCTGTCTAAGCATAATTGACTCGAATACGTTAATAGGGGTGCACAAGCTACGATCCTACTCAATAATAAAAGAAATGCAGCTCCAATCCACGCTGTGAAGGCGGCTGGACTGCGAAGCTATAAACTACACCCACAACGATTACCCAATGCGCCGTCGCTTCAACTTCACATGCATTTTAACGGCATGCATACATTAGGGAACTTGTGCGAGAACTGCTGGATTTTGCCTACGATGCCGCTGAGTAAGTTGGTTTTGTTCTTTTCGTCGAGCGTTATATTCACGTTGTTCTCCTGACATCTTTCCGTGGTATGCCCGTGGTCACCCGCAATGAACTGAATCAGTTGCTAGACCGGTCTGTACTCTAGCAACCGTCCGAGCCGGTGTCCGAGAGTTTGCTAGACTCACAGACACCAGACGCATTCGGTGCGAGCGCAGGGAAACGCGGTCGGCGTGGGCATTGATTGATTGATTGATTGTGGTTCGGTTAGGAAAGGACGCTAATTTCTGCAGCCCATGTAGGGAGCACGGCTAAGCGTCCGTGGGGGTGGGGGAAAGGGAGTGAAAGAGATAGAGAGGAGAGAAAGGCCGTAGTGGAGGGCTCCGGAAATTTAGACCACCTGGGGTTCTTTAACGTGCACTGACAACGCACAGTACACGGGCCTCTGGCATTTTCGCCTCCATCGAAAATGCGACCGCCGCGGCCGGGATCGAACCCGCGTATTTTGGGTGGCAGCCGAGTACCGTAACCACTACACCACCGCGGCGGACCGGCGTGGGCACGTGGGCATTAGCTGTACGTGTTCCGCTATGGTCTGCTTCACTCCTCCTCTCTACCTCTCCACCTCTCTACTTCGCTTCCGCTATATGCTGCGCCTCTTTTTTTATTGGTACAGGCGACAGGTGGCGTAACACTACCTGTGCACATGCGCCGCACCGGATGAGTTATGCGCATGCACCGCGCTCCCCTCGCTGCGCGCCTCACCTCCTCTCCACTGCGCTATCCTAGCTTGCCTTCTTTTTTTAGCTTGGCATTTTCTGCTGACCACGCGACGAAAATTTCTTCGGCTGTTAGAGGTATACACCTTCGATGCAAAAAGGGGAGCTTTTAAGTAACTTCGGAACAAGGTAGCCTTTCTTAGGTCACCCAAACGCAAAAAAACGCAGTCCGTACATCTGTCTGTCCCTCTGTCACTGGATTCAACTGCCCGGTCGAATCGAGGCGGTCGTTAAACACCAGTGCTCCTAGCACTGGTGAACTGGATCATACACGTTAACGTCATACAGCGCAGAAAAAAACCTCAAGCCTATTTGAAAGAAGGTATGCATGCATAATCGTCATCTGCAGCGTCCTTTTAATTAACAATAGACATTGGACTGGCTGTACGTTAAACTCACTGCGTTAGAAATGATGTTGAACTGACGCTATGCGTTAAGAGAGCGAGTGCGCGCGTCGGATGATGTCACGCCGCCCGTGCCCACCCGCCGCGTCGGTTGACGTCAAGGCACTTGTAAGCATGCACCGCGCGCCGGCAACCTTCGCCGTGTGCGTCCTCCTCCTCACCGCGCTTAGCTCCGTGGTGTTAATTTTAGCTTGGCGAAACCTGTCGACACCCGCCGCGGTGGTATAGTGATTGCGGTGCTCGGCTGCCACCCAAAAAACGCTGGTTCGTCCCCAGCCGCTGCCGTCGCATCTTCGATGGAAGCGAAAACGTCAGAGGCCCCAGTACTGTGCTTCGTCAGTACATGTCAGAAAATCCCAGCTGGTAGAAATTTCCAGAGCCCTCCTCTACGGCTGTTCTCTCCTTTCTGTGTGTTTCAATCCCTTTCCTCGACTCTCACGGACGTTTAGCTGCACTCCCTCTGCAAAAGCGTCCTTTCCTTAACCGAACCACAATCTCTCGATGACCAGCAAGACATTCAAGCGAGCCCCACTCCAATACAACCCGACAGAGGCCGCGGCTCTGTAGCTATCTTTAGAGTTACTGTATATGTTCAAAGCATATACAGAAACTCTAGCTGTCTTTAAGCCAACAGTACAAAAGATCCCAACAGACGGCGCGAGAACAGGGCGAACGCGGGATATTTTGATTCAATCCAGGAAAACTTCCGTTGCATCCATCATGGGAGGTCCGCTGCGGTGGAGTAGCGGTTATGGTACTCGGCTGCGACCCAAAAAACGCGGGTTCGATCCCGGCCGCGGCGGTCGCATTTTCGATGGAGGCGAAAGTGCCAGAGGACCGTGTACTGTGCGCGGTCAGTGCACGTTAAGGAACCTCTGGTGGTCTACATTTCCGGAGCCCTCCGCTACGGCATTTCTCTCCTCTCTATCTCTCACTCATTTCCCCCACCCCCACGGACGCTTAGCCGTGCTCCCTACACAGGCTGCAGAAATTAGCGTCCTTTCCTAACCGAACCACAATCATCATCATCATCATCACCATCCATCATGGGAGGAGTGAGTGTAGAGGGGAAAAGCGTGAGGGATGGGAAAGAGGAGAAGACGTGGTGTTACGTATCAGGGGCGGCAGAAGACTATCATCTGTCGAAGTCACTGGCAGCGAAGCAAGAAGATATGCGGGCATTTATTTCACAGGCACGTATCCTCTAATCGCTCTCTCAAGCTGCATAAAAATAGTGCGACTTTTGCCGCAAACTTAAGTACCAAATTTTGTACATTGCTGTGCTGGAGAAGGCGCTGGTCATAGGCGCGCAGGCTCAGGTTTACCTGCCTTTAATTAAAGAGTAAGCGGTACAAGTCTGATGTCCTTTGCATTTAGTAGATATAGAAAACTAAATGGACTTGACGGAAACTAGGTGGACTAACCTCTTCATAGAAAACTAAGTGGACTAACGTCTTCATGCATGAATAAATGCCTCAGAAGCAACGTGACCTACGTACTAGCGGTCCTTGTGCTCTTAATAAACTTTACAGATCCATCAAGCAGTAATAAGCAAATGAACTTCTAGACCTACTTACCTGACACATGCCATTTAAGCTGTGTGTAAACGTTGCCATAAAGGCGAATAATAAGGTCGCGACAGTGTGCTTACATTTATTTTTTGGCGGATAGGCTGCCTCTCCATCTACATAAGCGCCGTTAGTTGCCTTCGGTGGCATATAGTTGAACAGTATGCTCGACATCAAGATCTTATGGATCTTGCTTCTGCAAGGTGAGTCTCTTCTTCAAACGCCCATCTGTTCAGTTGAGGTAACCATCGCTACCATCTTAAAGGGAAAAACGTCCAAACCAGTCTTCCGCAGTGGTTTGTGATATCAAACACTGCCAGTGCGGTTGCAGTAATATAGTTTTCTCTAGACGTCATTAAGGGTAACAGAGTGGATTCCTAAAGAAGGCAAGCGTGGCTGGGGGCGGCAGAAAGTTAGGTGGACAGTTAGGTCGCCGTTCTTGTGGTCGTCACACCAAAACCCATAGAAATGCGTTATGCCGGGCGGCCTCTGCTGAATGTCGGATAAAAGTAATGCTTCGTTTCATTTAGGTAAGTCATGCTTGGCCTGTTAGAATAAGAAAAAGCATTGCCGGTGCTAGGGGTTCGTACCTGGGTCCCTACCCTAGGAACGCATGTGTCTTAACGAGTAGACTACACACACACACGCATGCGAAGTTGAAAATACCCTAACCATATGGCTGCAAAGAAGACAATAAGCGATGCTGTGGTATGAACCCAGACCTCCGACCTCCGAAGGAATGTGTTTTCGGCTCTACAGGACACATTCTCAGTTGCGGGAAGTGAAGATGTTTGAACCACACGCATGCCTTGAAGTTTCAGTTAACCAACGAGAAGGAAGCGAAGAAAGAAAGAAAGAAAGAAAGAAAGAAGCTAGACCGCCGTTTACGCACCCGCCAAGCTTCGCCTTCCTCCATTTCTTGGAGAGGGGAAAATCTGCAATTCTGACTCATGATGGCTTAGGAATGCATTTTAAATGGCTCATGCAACACTGTAAAGGACACACAAAGGACATAGATTCAACTGAACTGGTTTGCGTGAACGCCTTTGACAGTTGGACTTGTCCGACAACGTCTTTTTCATTATTCCCCTTCCTTCTCTCTCTCCCATCTTTCTATTCCCCCTTCCCACTCCCCCAGTGTAGGGTAGCCAACCGGACATTGGTAAGCCATCACAAGCCAACTAGCCTCAATCTTTGCTTTGCCGCAATTTCCCGCAAAACTTTAGGCTATATATATAATGATGGCGATCGCATATGTTGAAGTTTATTGGCTGGTAATTTCGGAGGTACTCATTTTAAGCAACTTGCGCATATTTTAAACACGGACAAATTCCTTTCCGTAAAAGTTGTGAAAATTTCCAGCCTTCAGAATCAGTTCCAGAACTACAACTCCTAATAGCACCGTCAGAACGTGACCAGTAACTTGAGAATATTTCTTGTTTCTTTTCCTTGGAAGCTTTGTACGCTGCAGCAGTAACCGTTCTGAGCTGTCCACCAAAAACGCCCGAAAATGTAAGTTTCTTTCATGTGCGAGTTGTTTCTAAATATTACGTCGAATAGCGTACATATCTGCTAACAGGAAAAAGCCCTACCAACGGACCTGTATAGCGGCATCTCTTCATAGAATGCAATTTTAAACGCCAATATATCACATCACATTATTCTATATTTACAGGTGGAGCATCTTCAATAAGGCACAACGAAATGGATCGTTATGCCAAGTGATGTGTTTATCTAATGCTCCCGAATACTTAATCATTTAATTTAAATGAGCTTAAGTTAAAGTGCTGAGGTAACTTTAACTCTTACTACAACAGAAGCTAATGCAGTGTACCTAAGTGTGGCTTTCAGCATATTGCGCCAAACGTTACGCGGAAAAAATTATTACGGAAACTACTCCCAGCAGATGTCAAAAAGGCAGAGAAAAATCCGCTAGAAGAAAATACTATTGTTTCACTGTTGGTTGAGTGGCGCTACGCTAGAAGTCGACAAGAATTTCCTCCACTAAGAGCTCCGTAGTCCACGAGCGATTCGTCAGAGTACAATTTTCAAGTCCGGTATTAATAACTGACAGTGACGTTCACTCTGGCATTTCTCCCACCTCACCCTTTAAAAATAACCAACAGAAAAGTTTTAGTAGACATGATAGTTTCATAGAAGCCTACGCTCCGTTTCATACATTTGGTGCAACGCTGCGAAGGGTAGGCAAGTATTCCGTAATGAAAAAAGAGCGGAGAGGTGTATCGCTCCTACAAACAAGCGAGAAGCATAAATAACAAACTCGCATATTTGCATTGTTTCCCCAGCAATACAAGCGTATTTTGCGAAGCTGATGAAAAATATATTATGGCTGAAGACTGCCACGAAGCATTTATCTGTTTTCGTCCACCGGAAGCACCGCACTACTTTTCGGTCGCGGAAGTACACAGCCTAAACAAGAGTGCTAGCTTTGACAGCGTTGCACTTGATGTACGAAATGTAGTATAGCAAATGATGTGTAAAGTAAAACACACACACACTTCAGGGTAAATATTAATTTCCTTCGTCGAAGTATTTCGGTTTCAAGGCATCTTGTGAATCTGTTTTCTTATGTTGTAGTCTGAATGTTCTTTTTCTCATTCCATTTTGTTGCATTCCAGGAACAACCTGTTCAAAACTGCAACTACTATTGTGACATGGACCAAAATGGCGTGTGGCGAATGGGTTACTACGTTAACGGGACTCCCTGCGTCGTAAGTACAGCGAACATTAGCACTGAGAATAGATTTCGCAAGTAGAATTAGATAGTCTGGAAAAACAAGGTAACTCACATTTTTGACGACACACTGGCCTCATCACTTCTGTCGCCCAAACCTTTCACTGCAAAATAGCGCACAAAATACATGGGCACTTAAGTTTAAGAGACGATATAGATGTTAGGCCTACCTAGCCTGGGTGGTCACTCTCAATAGTGCGAGCTATTCTGCACTGCAACCGTGCCAAATAGCTTGGCCTTCTTCACCTCTGCAAAGACTTCGGCCTTCTAGCTGCCTCTACATCATCAGCATTCGCAGCAGTCTAGACTTGAACCTGCTGACTAGCACTCGCTCCATCCTGCCTGATCACTTAAAGCTTATTTGCACTGCGTGTGGTCTTGAACTGCTGGTGGTGTTATGCTTCCAAATCATCATCATCATCATCATCATCATCATCAGCCCATCTTATGTCCACTGCAGGACGAAGGCCTCTCCCAATCCTCGCCATCTTTGCCTGTCCTGCGCGAGCTGATTCCATTTGATACCTGCGAACTTATTGATTTCGTCACCCCATCTTACTCTCTGCCGCCCACGGCTGCGCTTATCCTCTCTTGGTATCCATTCCGTCGTTCTAACTGTCCATCGGTTATCTAGCCTTCTCATCACGTGGCCTGCCCATGTCCATTTTTTCTTCTTAATATCGTTCATTATGTCGGCGACCCCCGTTTGTTCTCTGACCCACTCGGCTGTCTTCCTATCCCTTAGTGTAACGCCTATCATTTTTCGTTCCATCGCCCGCTGCACGGTTCTTAACTTCCTCTCTAGCTTCTTTGTAATTCTCCAGGTTTCTGATCCGTAAGTCAGTACTGGCAGGATGCAGTTGTTATACAGTTTCCGCTTGAGTGATAGTGGTAGGTTTCCGTTCATGAGTTGGGAATGTCTCCCATATGCGCGCCATCCCATGTTTATTCTACGGTGGATTTCTTTTATATGGGTGGGTTCTCCAGTAAGTAGCTGTCCTAGGTGCAGATATTCTTCTACGACTTCTAATGTATGGGTTTCGATCGTGAATAGACGTTTTTTCGCCGTACCACTTAGCATTATCTTTGTTTTCTGCATGTTCATCCTTAATCCTACCTTAGCGCTTTCTCGGCTTAAGTCTTCAATCATCTTTTGCAATTCGTCGCCATCATTGCTAAAGAGTACTATGTCATCTGCAAATCGCAGGTTACTCAGATATTCGCCGTTAATCCTGAGCCCTGTCTCTTCCCAGTCTAACCTTTTGAAGATTTCTTCCAAACATGCAGTAAATAGCATTGGAGAAATTGTATCTCCCTGTCTGACACCTTTCTGTATTGGGATTTTTCTGCTTTTCTTATGGAGGAGCAGGGTGGCTGTGGAATCGTTATAGATGTTGGCTATTGTGTTTATGTAGCTATCACATATTCCTTGACGACGTAGTGCCTCCAGAACTGCTGGTATCTCTACCGAGTCGAAAGCCTTTTCGTAATCTATGAAACCCATATAGAGGGGTTTGTTGTATTCAGCGGATTTCTCGATTATTTGATTGATCGCATGCAGGTGGTCCATGGTAGAGTATCCTTTTCTGAACCCTGCTTGCTCTCTGGGTTGATTAAATTCAAGTGTGGCCCTTATACTGTTTGAGATAACCTTTGTGAAAATTTTGTAAAGTGCTGAGCGTAGACTGATCGGCCTGTAGTTCCTCAAGTCTTTAACATCTCCCTTCTTATGTAATAATAGAATATTTGCGTTTTTCCAGCTGACTGGTACATTTGAAGTTTTGAGGCATTGAGTGTATAGTGTCGCGAGCTTTCCAGTTAGGAAGTCTCCGCCATCTTTGATCAAGTCGGCGGTTATGCCATCTTCTCCAGCCGCTTTTCCGCGGGACATGCCCTGTATTGCTTTCCTAACTTTGTCCGCAGTGACGCATGGGATTTCGTAGTCCTGCTCGATATTTAATACACTCATGGTGGGGAGACTCGTATTTGAGCTGTATAGTCCGGAATAAAAATCCTCGGCCACTTTGGTTATGCCACTGAAGTTAGTAACGATGTTGCCCTGCTTATCTTTCACTGCATGCATTATGTTCTTTCCCGCACAAAGCTTCCTTTCAGTTGTTTTGATGCTGACTCCTTTTCTGACGGCTGCTTCTATTTCTTTCACGTTATGGTTACGTACGTCCCTGACTCTACTTTTACTGATGAGCTTAGACAGCTCGGCGAATTCTATCTTGTCTCTTGAGTTAGTTATTCTCATCTGTTGGCGTTGCTTGATTAGATTTTTAGTAGATTCCGAGAGTTTGCTCACAACATGTCTTGGTGCTTTGCCCCCTACTTCGATTGATCGCAGTACAAACTTTATTTAAAGTGACGGCGTTTGCCCTCCGGCGAAAGCGCTGTGTAAAAACGATCCTACGAGGCATTTTACTCTAAGCGTCCGTGTATTTCCTCTAAACTGTCCAGTAGCTGCGGCCTGTAGATACTGGAGACGTTCTGATAGAGAGCTACCACTAGCCTAAATATTACAAGAGGCAGCTAGGATGTGTGGATTTCTGCGTGTCTTGATAATGTTACTATTTTTATCGATACACGCGGATCGAAACAAATTTTGTAGAAATAAAACACCGGGAACTTCAAATTCGATATGAAGTGTGCAATTCAAATAGAAGCAGGCTATCATAATCTGATGCCTTAATTTTACTTCGCCCGTTTAGTCGTACTGCAATGGATTGTCGTATACCAGTTACTACGACACGGTTCTGGGCAATGCGACACGTTGAGAGAGCTCAGAACAACGCAGGACCAAGCCGCTCCTGTGTTCTTTCGCCCTGAAGTTCCTGTAGGCACTGGCACCCTTGCTTCAGCGTTATGTTTGCTAATCGCGCCAGAGGTTAATACAACTCGTCAAGCATAAAATTGCTATGGTGTTTAAATGAAGATTGTGTATTATACAAGTTCCGGAGCTCCATTAGAATCTACAAGTAGCTTTCCTTATGCTTTGCCTTTACTATCATTTAGTTTGATGTTGCTTTTCTTGGCAAATATGCTTGATGGGAGCCTGTAGCGTAACCTAAACACAGTTGTATGGTTAAGCTAAGCTTGCGCATTTCGCAAAATGAACGCTGCTGACCGCGCACCCAACGCGAACCGTCAGGAAGTTTAACACCTCCTTTCTTCTTAACCGTCTTAGGCACTCCCAGAAAAAATAAGAAGTAAAAGAAAACTCGAGATACGTGAATATATGCGTTCTTATTTATTTATTTATTTATTTATTTATTTATTTATTTATTTATTTATTTATTTATTTATTTATTTATAAGGTGCCTGCATCGCCATTTGCAGGCATTACAGCAGGAGGGGTATATACATAACTAAATCAACAGTCATTCATTTCTGCACACAAAGCGCGGTAAAAGTCATCATTACTTTGTATTACAACAATGTTTGACGGAAGGGAATTCCACTCGCTCGTGGTCCTACAAAAAAAAATGAATAACGCAAAGTGTCACCTTTAAAAGGAAATTCGCGAACTTTCAAGGCCCAGAGTATCAAGGAATAACATATTTGCAGCATATAAGCAGAGCTTATTTAACAGTTCCTGTGGAACACTGTTGGTAACGAGCTAGCGCTGTACAGCCGTATACAGTGAATTAAAATTGTGGTAACTCTGTGGTCAATATCATTTTTACCATCGCATTTCTGTCTGTTTCACCTATGCAGTACTACCACGGCGTCGCCGGAATTTGCGCCCAGCTACCAGGATCGGTCGGTTGTCATTCGATCGAAGACGACGACGTTAAACATTTCCTGAAGACCAATACAACGGCACCAACCAAGAAGCCGCGTAAGACAAAGCCTACTAAAAAGACAAAGCCTACTAAAAAGAAAAAGCCTTCCAAAAAGAGAAATACAACGGCATCAACTACCAAAGTAACTAAAACAAAGAGGACGAAGAAGCCATCGCAAGAGTGGTAGCGAATAAGTAATGAATTATTAAATGTGAGTTGCCACCAGAAAAAAACTCTGTACTGGTATGTTCACATCTGATGCGGTTTCAACTGTATCCAATTTTATAGCGGTTTGTAGCCTGAAGGTGTATTTTAAGCAGAATGATAAAACAACTGACAAGACGAAGTTTTCGGGGGCGTATCAGCAGGGGCTGCACCTGAAAAAATATGATTTTTCAGGTATCTTCAATATAAACGGCATTTATCCCTCCCATTTTGTTCGTACACATCGGCGCTGTCGTGCCGTGTTCGGTACCTTTCAACACATAACGCTTCTAATTCTGAACGCCACTTTACCATACCCGACCATTAAAACGCACAATGCGGGGAACACTATAACCAGTGACTCTGTTAAGCAAGATAGCACTGGATGGCCCGTAGACCACAAATTATAATTGTCTCTTACCATGATATGCCTCACATACCAGGATTTATTTTCTTGACAGTTAAGTGGGGGCCGCTCATGAAGGCAGTGCGGTGCAAGTGTCTCTCGGTAAATTTCGAAATCACTGTTATATATATGACTTGGAGCGCGGGATATCTGCGTCCACATTGGAAGCGAATTGTGGTGATTCTCGGAGGCAGTTTAGTCTACCGGATTTGCCTGCCTACAATCAGTGGTTGTTAGTATTTAGAATTGTTAGCAGGAAGGATTAGAAATTGTCCTGGAGTGTTACGAAATCTTGACCATCTGCTTTTAAGGAACTAGCAGTGCATTCCATTCTTAACGGTACAGTGATTGAGCTGTCACCAATAAAGCAAACAGAACGAGAGGCAAAACGATCGCTTAGTAATACGGCACGTTTGAGTAGAGGCAGGGGGCGGGAGTTGTACTCTAACAAGCAGGGAATTATGTGTCTGCGCTTTTATGTCTAATAGAGGGACCCCAAATAGAATCACAAACCAGCTCAGAATATGGTTTCACAGTAGCCGAGGTTACATACCTCGGCATCTCCACGTCAAGGAAGCTAGAACTGAACAGATCGTTTCAAAGAACACAAGCTTTAGAACTGTGCATTTAGATGACTCGCCGTTAATAATTTCATGTTGCAAATTGCGCAAGCGTTCCAGGCTATGCTACACTGGTCTGTCCGAGCAGCAAGCGATGCACCACACACTCACTGACCAACCAGCTTAAGGGATGAAATGAAGCCTACCGTTTCTTCGCCGTATTTTTTCTTATTTTTCTTATGCGCCTTTTAAGGAAGAGTTCGGTAATTGGGTGGATGAGAGAAATAAAGAATGTGAGGGGAATTTCGAAATTGTAGATTTCATACTGGAGATAGTAACGTAGGGCATGGAGAACGGTAGGAAATAAATTAATAGAAGCGTAGGAGGTGTTCAGAAAAAGAATAAGCGGTCCTGAATATCTTCACTTTCAATGAAAGTTTACATCTGACGAGAAAAAGTGCCTCTGCGCCAACAAATCAACTTTTTCATTGAAGTATTCAGGAGGCATTGCGCTAAAGCATATGGTACGTCCCTGAAGGTGCATCAAAGCGTTTTCGCAATTTGATGGTTGCAGAAATGTGGAGGCCTATTCCGCGGAAGTTTGCGCATTCTGCCCATATTTTTGTAAAGTTACAGAAGCAGTTGCATTGCCGCAAAGGACATGAAGATCATAAGCCAAAGTACGGTTTCGACAAATTAGAAACTCATCTTTGAGCAAATGCCTCTTGATCATGCCGACTTCAGCGGTCTTATTTCGCAAGCTCAGCTGAGGTGACAAAAGTGAGAATGTTTTCACAACTCCTACTACGGTTTCTTAGCAATTAAAAATTAATTGTCCTGCTTTAAGACGTATTTTTACCATGTTGAGTACCAAAGAAGCCAGAATTAAAAAGAATAGAGACAATTGCAAAATGTAGAAATCTATCTGAAATTCCCGCTAAATTTTGCGAAAAATTTACACAATACCGAATCAGCCCTGGTAAACCAATTGCTACAAGAACACCTCCCCTTGTTTAGATTAAGCGAAACATTCAGCGTAATTAACTAAAGGCACCGCACACGGGGTCACAAGTACGATGTGTTATGTTCTAATAAGAAAACACAAGACACAAGCGTATCAACTCCTGAGCTGGTTGGGCTGATCTTCTGATGAGAAGATTTTGTCTTTCTGTTTTACGTATGTGCCGTTACGAAAGAGTCTCGCTTGAATTGTCAGGACACATCTACTACGGTACGCTGAGGCAATATAGGCAGGTGATAGTGGGTACACAAGTTTTCCTGAAGCTAGTTCAATAAAGATGTTTCGGTCGATTATTTCTAAGCGAAAATAGTATTTCAGGTGCTCCCTTCCTACAATAATGAAGTCAAAGTGGGATATTACGCCTCTGCTGTAGCTGAACAAGCTGGGCTTGTTCAGATAAGGGCAGTCGCAAAGCGGGTGACCATGTTTTGAACACTCACAACTTCGAAACATTAGATATCTCGATAACTACACGGAAAATACTTTCTACATCTCTCTAACGTCTTGCGCAACGAAACCTTCTGAAACGTTGCGTCGGTCGGGCTTGAAACAATAAAAAGCCAAACCTGTTCCCCTTCATCAAGTCTTGTACGCGAACGAACGTCTCGCCGCAAGACGTCTACCGAACGCTCTACTACAAATCGCAGCAACCTAGCAGAGGACCGCGTTAGGAATATGCGTCGACATTCGGTATCAACAAATTACACCAACTCTGACCATTCAACTTTTGTCCGACTAGTAGGGGTGAACTGCGGAGAACGTATTTATAAGTTACAACTACGTTTGCTCGATGAACACTGAGTGCACGTAGTCTGATACCTTCAGCTCTCCCGTGAGGCGTTGTTGTCTATGCCCTCCCCACTTCAGTGTGAAAATACGGAACTCAGCCTTCGAGCGAGCCATATAAACAGCCGAACTCGACTGATCGATATGAGCAAAGGACCTCACCTAGTTTGCACGGAACAAGCAAGAAACGCTTCAATAAGCTATGGATGCAGTAATGCAATAAAGAAGGGTTGCGGACGAGGCGCGTGCACAGGAGTAATGGGAAGTCAATGGGGTGTGTTCAAGGCATCAAAGGAAAAAAAAAGAAACCCATAAATGCGAAACTGAATGCGCAGCAGAGTCAAGAAATCAAGACACCGAGAATATGGCACGTGTGGGAGGACACACGCTCCTCCCACCATCTGGGGACCAAGCCATCTCCAGCGCTGATCCTTATCGCGCCTTCGTGGCAGGAAAGGAAAGAATGCCAGGGTTATAAATATATTTTTGGAGGTGCCCGCGTTAAGTACCGCATCAGCAGCACAGGAGCGAGAGCAAAAGAAAATTAACTGGGTGACAAGCTAGTTAGTTAAATTGGGTTTATTGGCGCAAAAGCGGCTGCGGCTATGCTGCGCCAGACACGGGGTGACAAGCACAGACGTTCAAAACCGCATCTATACACTCAGTAAGTATCAACGAGGTGATATAATTTAGTAAAACTACAGTTTGAATATGTGGAGAAGTTTGGCTGTACACCAAGCTTCTTTCGCCAGTGACCTTAACGTTGGAGTTTAATGCACCTTAAAGCATACTGACGCATAATGCTCTCTGCCTTTTTTATGCTATGAGTCACACTATCTTGATGCATTGACAAATACTGTATATTTATAAGTAGGCAGGGCGCTTCACATTTTCTTTGGCGTCACGTGCAAGTGACCTAGAAACACATGTCGAGCTGATTGTTCACATAGTGGAGGAGTCTGCCTGAGAGGGTGATCATGAGGGCAGCCAGCAATAATGATGGAGATCCTTCCCACGAGTGCCTGAGTCACGGCGAAGGAAGATGTGAACGTGGGTGCGCAGTCGATGGAATGCGATGGGAGGTTAGAGGAGGCCAGGAATTTCAATAAAACTCCTTGGCATCAGCTTCACGTAGCCGTAGGCGCGCGGCGGGGTGGATCCGCCATGTCTAAACGGGTCTTGACTTATTCGTTCGCCTAACTGAATGTGTCTTGTTTCTATTTTCGTTTGTTTTGATTCTTTCAGTTCGCACTTTCTTCGTATGTATGTATGTATGTATGTATGTATGTATGTATGTATGTATGTATGTATGTATGTATGTATGTATGTATGTATGTATGTATGTATGTATGTATGTATGTATGTATGTATGTATGTATGTATGTATGTATGTATGTATGTATGTATGTATGTAGGTAGGTAGGTAGGTAGGTAGGTAGGTAGGTAGGTAGGTACGTATGTATGTACCGAAGTACTCCCAGCGCCATTGTATTCATTACACAATTACAGAGAGGCGGGAATTGCATAAAAGCATGTTGGTGGTGGCGCAGAATGCTTATACACCGCAGCGCACATACGTCTCTGCCTTCTTTCTCCGTGGTCTATACTAATGTGTCATTAAGCGATTACACAACCACAGCATTTGAAGTTATTACAGCTAAATTTTATATGCCCAGTGAAACACTCGCTGTCGGACGCCATAAGTGCTTCAACACGTGCCGGGGCGGGGGGAGTAAGAGTTGAAAGCGATTGTCTCTTTCGCCCTGAAGTGACGTAACAGAGGAGCACGCATGTGCAGAAGGCACCACGAGCAGGATCTGAAAAGAAATAAGAGAGAATGTTTGGTGCGCCATTGACCTTCTGCCGAAGAGCAGCCGGCCCACGATCGAGAGCACCGAGCACAGGAGTCGCAGAAATGCCGTCTGTGTCACGCCAACTCCTCAGCAAAACATCGTGCCCGCAATGCATCCGTACGTTTAAATAAATGAAATGTGGCGCTCTGCACTTGATGTCACTTAATGGAGTGTCACTTGATGGTGTGTCACATGACGTGAATTCCGGGCTCGTTCTCCACTTCTCGATCAACCATGTGTCCAATTAACCACTTGTCGATTAACCATGGCTAGTCTTGGCTAAACATAGCTGGCTACAGCAACAGTACTGAAGTTCGCAGGACTTGCCGATGTGCATTGCACGCCACTTGCCCTCGTTAGGATCTGTGGTGGGCGGGGGACATCCCGTCTCCCCATATTACATATATTCTGCTCAATGCATCTACCAAACGTTGATAACGCGCCATCGCAATGATAAAAAGGTTAGACAGAAATAGTAATGAATACATTTTCAGAGCCGTGCGAACGCTATGCGAATTATTGTGCAATTCATACCGAAAGGCGAAAATAAGAGAAGATTAATAACAACAGTACCTGTTCCTATTCTTATGAAAGGTAATAGGAAAAAAAGTGGCGGCTGAACTCTGAAGTGAAAGCCCCTAGACGTTAACATGTGGTTCGGGAGATGTTTTAAAGCTTTAGCACAAAAGCGACAGTATAAACGCACCGTTTCGGCTTTAGTAGCGTGAGAACATTAAATTTCAGGAAGTTTAGAAAAATTGTTTACGACTGAACGGCACATCTTATGCTGGTGCTGCTCGCCAGACTTTTCCTTGTGCCCGTAGTCCTGAAGTAAGGTGTTAGCGGTTGAGTTGAGTTAGCAATAGTAATGTCTATGCCAGCCATCCAATGCTACTCCCCGGCTCTTGTGCCTGAAGGCCTTTCCTCGGCAGGATAGGGCTGAAACACGAACTATGACCCTGCAAGTGAGGACATCCAGAGTATTCCATGAGGCAATAGACAAAGTCTGCGTCTACGGCACCCGATCTCTGTTATAGACTGATATACTGATTACGTTAAGAAAGAAAAAAAAACCCACTAACCGCTTCAGTGGATGGTCGTTTTACCCAAGTAGCAAGTTTACTTTTGAGCTCCAGACATGTTTACTAGGGCTGGGCGAATGTTCGAATTGATTCAAATGTTCGAATTGATGTTCGAATTGATTAAAATATTTCTAAAAACTGTATAGATTAATTCTTGCCTTTCTACTTTACGTATTCGCTGTCACGAGAGTCTCACCTGAATTTTTATGGTTCATCTAGTCAATTTCTGCTCAATTTCTGCTTATATCAGTGAAGCTCCGCTTGTATTTTCAGTAACTGGCACATGTAGTTAAACATAATGGAATTGGTATTTCTTCGATTGATTTCAGGGGATTAACCTCCGTCTCAAAACCACGATCTGATCATGAGAGATGCCGTAATGGAGGGCTCCGGAAGTTTATACCAAATGGGGTTCTTTAACGTGCACTGACATCGCACAGTACACGGACCTCAACTTTTCGCCCACATCGAAGCGAAACCGCTGAGTAGAGGATTCGATCCCGCGATGTGCGGGTCAGCAGCCGCGTGCCATAACTTCTAGACTACCGTGGCGGAGCTGAAACACTGCACAGGCGATCCACTCATTTTTAACCAAGACATGACTTATCTGCCCCGTTTACGCAAGGTGCCGAAACCTGCAAATGCCTCCTCAAGTACTGTTCGGTAGTGCGCGCAGGCGTAAGGGAAACAAACCGCCACTGCGGATGGCCGGCAAGCACGTTTTGATTTTTTTTGTAAAGAGCGCGCAGAACACCGGTATGCGTGCCAACTGCGCTTCCTGGGCACGTGTTTGACTATGCTTACCGTGATGGCGCATGTTGGTGGCATTCAGAGGCTGCAGTTACTAGGGCGTTACTATTGGACGGGTTTGTAGGAGTTCAAACAGTGAAGCTGCTCTAGCTCGGGGCAAGAAAAGCCGGTTGCACGCAGAAAATATCGCTTCGCCTCGGGTCGCCTAGCAACCAGCCATGCCACAGCTGGCTCACGACCTGGCATAACCTCGACAGAGCGGCATATTCTCAGTAATAACAGCAAGGACTGGGAAAGGACAGTGAGGTTTGGAAAGAAGAGGAGGGGTGGGAAACGGAGGTGAAGAGAGAAGGAATGATGTGTAGCCCCTTCAGGGGGTCACATCCTGAGGAAGAGGCTGAACTGGTCTCGAAACGTTGGGCAGCTTCAAAAAATTCACAGCATATCTACGGAGTGAATGATGATGAGTGGGCGAAGCTCCGGAGGTTCGTCGTAGATAGTGCCGAGTTCCGGATTAATTTCGTGAACGCGCATGCTACGAATCCTTATGGTTCAACTACGCACAAGTGAAATCTCCCACCGGCACTTCATTGCAAGTCAAGATCCAGTGCATATATATATATATATATATATATATATATATATATATATATATATATATATATATATAGGTGGCCAGTGAACAGTTCTCCAGTGCGAGCAGTCGGTATTTTTCAATCAAGAAACTCGCTAGAAGACGCTGCCTGCGTCAAGCTTGTCTCTCGCGGGTGAGGGCGCGTTCTCCTTCTTTGCGAGCTGGTAGCGCGTTCATCGAAGAGCGTTTCCATAGTCAACGCGCGCCTTTCGCTCTCTCTGTCTCTCTCTCACAAGACAGCAGATGGAAGAGTGAGAGAGCTCGCGCGCCGAGGGCGCGCCTCCCAAAAAAAAACCCGCATTTCCCCGAAGGGGAGTATGAGGAAGTGCGAAGCACGGGGTGATGCTATGAGGGGGCGCGCGCGACTAAACTGCAGAGCCGAGCGAAGGAGACGGCAGCGAGAGAGCACGCGCCAGCCGACCCACGGAGGTCTGGCCGTTTTTAAGTGCAAAGCACTTTTACTGATGATGATGATTAAGTGTAATTAATGATTTAAAGTGTTGTTGTCATGATGCATTTGTACACACACACACACACATTTATATATGAAGTAGGGTGAGTGCAAACCTAACGGGGGGAGAGGCACACCAGCTGCATGGCGCCGTGACGTCACGGCGCGGAGAGGGTGCGAGGAGCCGGCGCGGCGCGCGCAGCCACGGCGCGGAGGCGCCAGCTGCACAACGCGCCGTGACGTCACGGCGCGGAGAGCGGTGCGGAGCCGGCGCGGGGCGCGCGCAGCCACGGAGCGGAGGGCGGAGCGCGCGCAGTCACGTGGGGCGTGACGTCGCTGCGCCGTTGCTACAGACGCTCCTCTCCGCTCTTCGCGCCGTTGCTAGGGGAGAGGAGGAGGAGCGCGGATGCCGGCGGAGTTTTCGGGGTCGCTTAAGAAGTGCATTCGCACTTAAAAGCGCCCTCCTAGTAGCGCGTTCCTAGTAGGGAACGCGCTACTACAACGGACGGACAGACCCAAACCTGAAGGAGCTTCGCCCCTAAAACTATGGCTGGAGCCACTGTTCCTTCAAAATTCATCAACCGAGCCAGGCAGATTTCTGTCGAAAAGTTTACCTTCTTGCTGATAAAATATATTTTAGAAATTCAAGCGACACCGCAGTGGGTAATCGTTGCGAGTTTAGTTTAAAGCTCCACTGTCCGAGCACCTTCACAGCATGGATTGGAGATTTTTCAAGCGAAGCTTGACTTTATTTGTGAAGCCTTTGCCGGCAACGTACGATACAGTTCCTGCCGCACGCAGGAAGAATTGCTTGTACGGCTGCGCACTCGAACTACATGACTTCGGCGCTCGAACTACATGACTGCGGCGTTCGTGTTGTTCACTGCTCTCCTTGTGTCCGTGTCCTGCACGCCTCTTCTTTTGATTATGGACTGTTACCAACTCGCTCAACTTTCTGTCCTTCTGTCCTTATGACTTGCGGGTTGCGAGACTGTCACCCTAACCGATTCAGGTATTCTCGGTTCACCATATACGCACTTTACAACGCAATTTCATGTGCATGAAGTGGACGCAGCCCAAGGTGCGCGCCCGTAACGCCAGCACGCTCTCCTGTGCACGCTCGGAAAACGATGATGTGAACATATCTGAGCCATATAAACCGCTTGAACCTTCTGCCATACAAATAGAATAAAGCGAAGGAAGAAAGACAGCAAAAAAGAGGGAGGGAAAGGATGACAGCAACAAACAAACAAACAATAAATAAATAAATAAATAAATAAATAAATAAATAAATAAATAAATAAATAAATAAATAAATAAATAAATAAATAAATAAATAGGCGTACGAACATGCCAACCTTTGTTGGCACCGATTTTGCTGATAAGGGAACAACTCCTAATTTCAAAATTTGCGCGAGCTCCGATAAATTATAGAACAGTCAGAAAACTATCGCGCCTGTGAAGGCTTGTGAAGGCTCTTGTGAACGAGCGAGCCAAAGACAATTGCGCTGCGCGCAGCAGAAAATTCGAGAGAGAGAGAGAAAAAGCTTTATTTATCCCATATTAAGGGAAAGGGGCTGCGAGAAAAAGGCGAGGGATCCTACTCGCGGTAGGCCTTCTCCACCACCTCAGGATAGCCTCCTGAAGTGCGGGGTCGTAGCTGCGCATGGCAGCCTGCCACAGCTCTTGAGTGGTAGAAAATTCGAGATTTCGTTTCAAACAGCTGGACTGCGCCAGGGATTGCTCTTTAACAAACGGCGTCACATAGTCTATGCCTCAAGGCAGAAAGAGCATTAGTTATTCCATGATCACGGAAAGAGCATCACCTACGCTCTGTTAGCCCAATTTGAGATCAAGAAATAAAGTGGGAGTGTCTCTTGCAATGAGCAACGGAAACATTCGAGTGACGTAATTTGGGCTCATGTGATGTCATTTGCTGAAAGAAGAGCGGACGCATAGCAGCTGTGTTTAAAACCAAATTGGAAATTTCCTGGTGCATGCGCTGCAATATATCTTGGCTCGCGTGTTCACAGAATAGCGTTTCCTACTAAAATAATAGAGGGAAAACTGGCGCTACTGCCTATGGGAATTTCAAACAAGATGGTTGAGCCACCATAGGAATGATGGGTCATAGATTTCCTACTAAAATAAAAGAGGGAAATCTCGCACTAGTGTTTACGGGAGTTTCAGACAAGCTGTATGAGCCAGCATGGGAATGATCGGTCATAGAGTTTCCTACTAAAATACTAGAGGGAAATCTTACACTAATGTCTACGGGAGTTTCAAACAAGATAGCTGAGCCACCATGGAAATTGTTGTTGTTTTGTGGGGTTTAACGTCCCAAAACCAGCTCTTGTTGTTGTTACGTGGGGTTTAACGTCCCAAAACCAGCTCTGATTGTGAGAGACGCCGTAGTGGGGGGCTCCGGAAATTTGGACCACCTGGGGTTCTTTAACGTGCACTGACATCGCACAGCACACGGGTCTCAACATTTCGCCTCCATCGAAATGCAGCCGCCGCAGCCGGGATTCGATCCCGCGACCCTCGGATCAGCAGCCCTGTACGATAGCCACTAGACCACCGTGGCGGGGCCGAAAACCAGCTCTGATTACGAGAGACGCCGTAGTGGAGGGCTCCGGAAATTTTGACCACCTGGGGTTCTTTAACGTGCGCTGACATCGTACGGCACACGGGCCTCGACATTTCGCCTCCATCGAAATGCAACCGCCGCGGCTGGGATTCGATCCCGCGACCCTCGGATCAGCAGCCGAGTACCATAGCCACTAGACCACCGTGGGGGGGTCACCATGGAAATGATGGGTCATACAGTTTCCTACAGAAATACTAGACGGAAATCTGGCACTAGTGTCTACAGGAGTTTCAAACAAGATGGTTGGGCCACCACGGGAATGATGGGTCATAGAGTTTGCTACTAAAATACTAGAGGGAAATCTGGTGCTAGTGTCTATGCGAGTTTCAAACAATATGGTTGAGACAGCATGGGAACGATGGGTCGTACAGTTTCCAACAGAAATACTAGACGGAAATGTGGCACTAGTGTCTACGGGAGTTTCAAACAAGATGGTTGAGCTGGCATGGGAATGATGGGTCATAGAGTTTCCTACTAAAATACTCGAGGGAAACCTGGTGCTAGTGTCTACGGTAGTTTCAAACAAGATGGCTGAGACAGCATGGAAATGATGGGTCAGAGAGTTTCCTACTAAAATACTAGAGGGAAATCGGGCGCTAGTGTCTACGGGAGTTCCAAACAAGATGGTTGAGCTAGCATGGAAATGATGGGTCATAGAGCTTCCTACTAAAATACTAGAGGGAAATCTGTCACAAGTGTCTACGGGAATTTCAAACTAGATGGTTGAGCCGCCATGGGAACGATGGGTCATACAGTTTCCTACAGAAATACTAGACGGAAATCTGGCACTAGTGTCTACGGGAGTTTCAAACAAGATAGTTGAGCCAGCTCGGGAACGAAGGCTCATAGAGTTTCCTACTAAAATTCTAGAGGGAAATCTGGCGCTAGTGTCTACGGGAGTTTCAAACAAGATGGTTGAGCTAGCATGGGAATAATTGGTCATAGAGTTTCCTACTAACATACTAGAGGGAAATCTAGTGCTTGTGCCTACGGGAGTTTCAAACAAGATGGTTGAGCCGACATGGGAATGATCGGTCATAGAGCTTCCTACTAAAGTACTAGAGGGAAATCTGGCACTAGTGTCTACGGGAGTTTCAAACAAGATGGTTGAGCCACCATGGGAATGATGAGTCATAGAGTTTCCTACTAAAATACTAGAGGGAAATCTGGCAGTAGTGTCTACGGGAGTTTCAAACAAGATGGTTGAGCTAGCATGGGAATGATAGGTAATAGAGAGACCTACTAAAATACTTGAAGGAAATCTGTCGCTAGTGACTACGGGAGTTTCAAACAAGATGGTTGAGCTGGCATGGGAATGATGGGTCATAGAGTTTCCTACTAAAGTACGTGTTCTGCTGCCCAAATCACGATGTTAATGCCGCTGACAACTGGTTCTGGACCGCTTTTTGCCCACAGTTCCGCCACCATGTGGACTGACGTTGCGGTTTCGGAGTTATTTTAATAGGCACCGATCAATTACCCACTGTGCGTTCGGCTTGGGCTAAAAAGGGAAAACATGTCACTGGCGGGTGACCACTGGTGAACACTCAGTGCGGTGACGTCGCTACCCACACGAGCGCTGAAAGACTTATTTTAAAGTGCAAAACACTTATTGACATGCTCACCGAATTTGCGCTCGATTTTTAGGTGCTCCAAACGTCAGCACTGGCGGGAAAGCGCTCAGAAGATGCATGCCTTCTTGTGAAGCAGTCGAAGTGCATTTCATCCCCGGAAGTAATATGGCAGTTGTAAAATAAATATAGTTTAGTGAGGCGAAGAACTTCTTCTGAGGAATGCGTACATTTGTTACATCGTTTATGGAAGAGTAGCGCGAGTGAGTGAGTAGCCGGGTATACCAGCACATTGTCATGCGAGAACATTGGGACACCTGACTGTTTAGACGATGTGGGAGATTTGTAAGATGCATAAGCTTCTTCTGCGACCGTGCAGATACTTTATGACCGCTGCAGGAGCCCTCTCCAAAGCTGATGTTCTGACCATTGTTGCAAACCTGCGTGCTGATTAAGGTGGAATAACGAGATATAAGAAATACTCATGGCGTTAAGGCTTTCAGGTGCTGGGCAAGTTCTTATGTTTCCGTTGGGGAATCGTCGCATTGTGCTTTGTGCTATTTGCTTCGACACCGGTAACTAGACAAGAGTATCTCCTGCAATTTTATTGCTCAAGCATTAAGGGACAGGTCTCGTCGAAACACGCAAGCATGTAGTGATGCATCGCTAATGGACATTTCGCAATATGTTCACAAACGGTGAAACCTTGGAAGCGAATTCCGAACGGGTCTTCTGCGGATCGTGCTTTGAAGAGTCCGCAGCAGCGAAAGACGCTTCATTTGCTTGTCGGCGACTGGCTTTCCGTTTCATTAGCAGAGCACGTCGGAACACAAATGGTGACACATTTTGTAGCGATCGTGGTCGTACATTGTCCAAGCAACGCACCGAAAGAAGCCTTAACACAGCTACCTCCGCTGCGATGCACTGAGACTACCCAAGCGCTAAGTGCCTTCACACATTACACGCCAATTTGCTTCGCTCTATCGTTCCTAGACGGCGGTATCACCGCTGTGAACCAAGAGCTCACAGTAAGGGGCGTGATGTTTATTTTGCTTGCTAGATATCTTTGCTTTAACCAGACTGTGAAGCGGTGTAGTGAAGATATAAGGCCCGTTTGTTGCGTGTATTACGTTGGCGGTGGTATGATTGGTGGGGCCTTCAGCTCCTTTGGTGGCACCCCGGCTAATTGTGGGTTCTAACCCTAGTGTGCTATACCTTTTCTGTTGATTTTTCTGAGCATAGGTTGACGACGACGACCGCAGACGTCAACAGCGTGAGCGCGTAAGGCGCTTCCCGCCCAGAAGAGATATAGAAGACTGACGAATGGAGAGCAGCATGCCTAGTTGGGGATGGGTTGAGGAGCATGCCTAGTTGGGGATGTGTTGAGGGGATGTGTTGAGGAGCAGCCATAATGTAAACGGACTATACTCTTCACAGAGGGTGCGTAGAGTATTTTGAGGGGAGGACTGAATGGCTGAGGGCTTTAATATGTGGTGCACCTCGCCCGCGAACTCACTGCCTGCTTGCCTTGTGTCATTCCTCCAAGCTCTGTGATCGAGCACAGTGGCGTTGGCGGGGTGCCACTGGTTTGGACTGTGAGGGTACACAGTCCGGTGTCGAGGAGGGTTGCAGTCAAGCAGCTCTTCTTGCTACCCTACTGATGATACGCTCTTCCGCTTCCTGGTAGTACTTCGCTAGTCGGTTTCCTCGCTAGTCGGGGCATATGTGACTGGTTGTATGGCGGGGCGGTGTTTTCTACCGGGAGCTGCTCTGCCAGGTGCCAAAAAGCGGCAAGTCCTGCTGCGGTGGAACAGTACCCGAAGCTCTACTGACTTGTTTCTAGACAATGTGGAAATGGCAGTTACATAGAGAAGCGCATGTGGCTGAACAAAGAGTACCATCCAGCAAAACAAATTTGTTATAATCACGAAGTGAAAAGCTGACGGCATTCTTAAGATGTCAAATAACATTGCCGGCAATAAGTGTTGTATAACAACAGTTTAGTACACTAGCTCGGGGTTTCTAACATACCCGCTTCTAGAATCATGAAAGACTTCTGGTATATCGTAGAGTCAGTGTTTAGCGCCCTATGCTTCGCGTCATCTTTCTTTTCATTGATCATTGTTTTTCCTGTTGGCGTGAAAATGAGTTGCACTCATAGCCAAATCGCCCAGCCTGTTATCATATCTAAGGAGGGTATTTAGAATGTGGCGGTCCGCGTCGTCTTGCTGCCAAGGAATCGAAGTCGCCGCTGCCAACTCGCAAAGGAAAGGTTGAATAAACAAAAAAGGAACGTCTGAAAGTTTAGCTCATGGCTTCAAGTGAAAACCTGACGGCTTTCACATCACGCTTCTTTATGCACATGAAACAATCGAAATAGTGAGCAGTGTGAAAATACTGGGAGTTACCTTCACACAAAATATGCTTTGGGATGTACATATCGAATCAGTTTTAGGCAAGCTGTCACTTGTGGTTGGTATGATGGCGCGTCACAGATTGGTATTGCCTTTTAAAATAAAGCTTCTTGTTTACAATGCGCTCTTTCTTTCTTCCTTGCATTATTGTTTTTTGGTATGGGGTATGACGACATATACCAATCTTGAAAGACTTCACATAGTGCAGAAAAAATTTCTACGAGCACTTTTCAACGTAATCTATAATTCCCATACTTCACATTTATTTTTGAATGGAAATATCATCCGCGTGCTTAACCTTTACAATTATAAGTTAAGTCTAGCGTTTAAACGAGAGATAAAAGGAAACTTAAAGTTTTCCATGTGTTATCTAATCTTGCCAACAACACTCATTCATATGGCATTCGTTATATAGAACAGTGCAAGTTGGTCACTCCGCGGGCAAACTATTCTATGCAGAAACTGTCATACACGCTACCAAGCCCCTCAAATTCATTTCATAAATTACACATTGAATTGCAAAAAACTTCTGCACGAACACTGCGCGAGTATTTTATCAATTCATGCTCACATAGTAAAGGAGTGTAAAATATTGATTTCGTCTTTTCTTCCTTACTAACGTACCTGACTTTTGTATGAAATTGTATTAAATTTCTTTCGACATATTTGTATTTCTGAATATGTGTTTCGCTATAATTTTCTTTTCTTTTGTGAATGTGTTCCGTCGCCGCCTGCACTGTAGAAGTGGCTGCGGGCCTCTGTCAAGTTCCTTGTGTTTCAAGCAACTTTTACCCGCAGTCTCCTGCATCGTTGATGGGTAAAAGAAGTTATTATTATTATTAAATACAGCGCACACTCTTCAATGTGCACAACACCCCCAGGCTTCAGTTATAGGCTTGTGGTGTGGCAACGAGTCAACCGCCCTCCTGCGTCACGCTTCTACCCTTGTCCTGAGCGAGGCAGGCACCGCCCAATCGCGTGCACCGCGTAACATCACCAGTCCATCGCCGTGTGTCCGCGTAGCGCGCCTGTGGTTGCTCTTCAAGGAAACAAGAGGACTGCGCGCAAGGCTACTGCGAAGAACGTGTCATTATTTTGCCATGCTAGTGGCATGAGCTATCCCCACCAGTCACAGCACCAT
>CM023490.1:53986779-54219434 GCA_013339685.2 Hyalomma asiaticum | reverse complement strand
CGAGCGAAGTTTTCTTACTGCATCCGTTCTTGACAGTGGGATGGCTTGCAGCACTCCAATTTCGTGGGCGCGTTTTGCAGCATTATCTGCGTGCTCGTTGCCGATTATTCCAGAGTGGCCTGGTAGCCACTGAAACGTGATGTCATGGCCTTTGTCGGTTAATTCGTGATAGAGCTGTCGTGTTTGAAGCACTAATTGGTCTTGCGGCCCGCTACGTAAGGCCGATAAAAGGCACTGAAGGGCTGACTTGGAATCTGTAAAGATGGCCCATTTCTGTGGTGGCTCTCCATCGATCACGCAAAGTGCGGTGCGTAGTGCCTCAAGCTCCACGGCTGTCGATGTTGTGCCATGAGACGTCCTGAACAGCACATCTACTGCTTTGGCAGGGAAGGTCACAGCTCCTGCAGATCTGCCTGCTGCTGTTGAGCCATCAGTGTAAAGCTGAAGATGATTCCTGTAGTCCTCATGTAGCATTAGTAGAGACAGCTGTTTTAAAGCCGGCGGTGAGAGCTCCGCTTTCGTCCGAATCCCTGGCACTGTCAGCCGTACCTTTGGACGGGCCAAACACCAAGGAGGCGTCGGAAGTCTCCCACAGGAGTATAATTCTTTGGGAGGCACTCGCGGAATGCCGATATCCTCTTACAAAAAGAGGCACCGGGCCGGTCTTCTGGAAGCGAGGCGAGGTGGTGAGCAGGAGCACGAGCTAGGTGTCGAATGTGTGTCCTAAGCACCTCCAAAGTGATGTGAGTGGTGGCAGGAAGGTCTTTGGCCATTGCTATAGTATCCGCTGTTGAGGTGCAGCGTGGCAATCCGAGGCAGATCTTGAGTGCCTGGCCCTGAACGCTCTTGAGTGCGCGTAGGTTACCTTTACAGGTGTCAGTCAGCACCGGTAAGCTGTATCTCAAGTACCCGAGAAAGAGCGTCCGGTATAGGTGCAACATGGCGGTCACTGACGTACCCCACGTTTTCCCTCCGAGGAAGTGGAAAACTTGTGAGGTGGCCGTTAGGCGCTTCTTGAGACCGGCCACATGGGGACTCCAGCAGAGGTCCCGATCGATGGTTACTCCCAGGAACCTGTGCGTCCTAGCGTAACAAATTTTTTTCCCCTTGATAGAGATGGCATAGGCTGTCATTGGCTTTCGCGTGAAAGCGACCAGCGCCGATTTTTCAGGCGAAATTTCAAGGCCTTGTTCATTAAGGTATGCCGATATCGAAGTCGCGGCTTTTTGGAGCCTCGCGCGTATCTGAGGACGTGTTACGCCTGACGTCCAAACACAGATGTCGTCAGCATAAATCGATATCTGTACACAACCTGGTATGCGTTCCACGAGACCAATCAGAACCAAATTGAACAACGTGGGGCTCAAGACGCCCCCTTGAGGAACTCCACGGTGTGTGCAGTGCTGAGAGGTTGGCCCATCGTCGGTTTGCACAAAGAAGGATCTCATCTGTAGGTAGGCACGAATCCAGCGGTACGCTCGGCCACCAAGACCGACGGACTCAAGGGCGTCGAGTATGGCCTCGTGAGAAACGTTGTCGTAAGCTCCTTTGATATCCAAAAATAGTGCCGCGGTTAATCGCCTGCTCAATTTCTGGTGTTGGACGTACGTTACGAGGTCAACAACGTTGTCGATAGAGCAACGAACGCGTCGAAAACCGGCCATGGCACTTGGATAAACCTCGTAGCGCTCTAGGAACCACTCCAGTCTGGCGAGGATCATGCGCTCCATCAGCTTCCCTACACAGCTAGCTAGCGCTATTGGGCGGTATGACGAGAGCTCTAGAGGCGATTTCCCAGATTTTAGGAGCGGAACCAATCGGCTCGTTTTCCATTCTTGGGGGACATGTCCGTCTCGCCATGAGTTATTGAACATTTCTAACAAAGCTTTCTGCGCCTGCTCACCTAGGTTGCATAAGGCCTGCAAAGTGCCTGACTAGGCTACGTCACCCAGGCAGCAACTGCAACTGTGCGATTTCTCGTTTACACATGATGCAACTGCAGTACACATCTACGAAACACTACAAGAGCAGTAAAAAAGAAAATAACTCTTTTCTGCTTTTGAGAGAGAAAAGGAAACAACAAGAAATGCAACAAAATAGTGTTGTGCACATGCGGAATTATGTTTTCAGATTATATGCTACACATTACAGGCCACATGAAGCTCAAACCGTGACAAAGGCGGGTAGAATGCTATATTTTATACGCAGAAATTTTAGGCAAGCTTCACAGACCGTGAAACAAACCCCCTATCTCGTGTATGTAAGATCTATTCTGGATTATGCTTGTGTAATCTGGGAGCCCCATCAGCAATACTTGATCGAAAGACTGGAAAAAATTCAAAATCAAGCAGCTGCAGATTTGTTAGCAACAACTGTAATTCTTTTGCAAGTATCAGAAATAAAACAACTCTTGAGATGGGAGTCACTAATGGTGAGGAGGCAGAAACCGCGGCTTAAATTTCTTCATAGTATTTACTACAATATAAATGTCATTAATCGCATTGATTGTCTCTTCGCACTAGCGTACGCCTCAAATCGACGAGATAATTCACAGAAAATATTAGAATACCTTTACAAAACCCACTTTCCTGGCAGCACTTTTTTCGTAAAAACAATACAGGAATGGAACCGACTCCCAGATGATATTGTTAATAAAGCTGATAATAAAATCTTTTTTTCTTCCCTGTAACAACGCCCACAACACCACTTACAATAGGATTGGTTTGCTGTCCCGAAGCGTTCGGGCGTTTAACTGTGTGGCTGTGTCACTGTTTATGATTTGTGAAATTCACTGTTATTCGAGTGTTTCTTTTTCTTAAAGGTATCTTTTGTATCTTTGTATTTGTCGGAACTATGATATCGATTGCTAACTGCGGTATGTTATTATCCATGTGTACCTCCCCTACGCAATGCCGTACGGCGATGTAGGTGAAGTGTAAATAAACAAAAACAATGCACAGCTTAACACAAAAACCTAACACGCTGGAAATATTATTTCTTTGACCTTCTTTTTAAATTATGTTGGGGAGATTCTATTTTGCAATAAGTTTATTATGCCTGGATGTCCGTTGAGGAGGTCTGGTATTAAGGTTGCTAGTCTTTGTGGACCGTAGTTCGTACGGGATCTGGATTTGCTTATTATACGTTTGCGTAGTTCAAAGGGTGTTTGCGTTGTCTGGTGTATGTTCATGTTTGAAACGCCAGGACACTCATCAGTTAAAGGAAGTTCACGGTGTTTTATCTTCCTGGGAGTGCTCTCCTTCTGTGAATTTGATTCCGAGTCGGCAATGTCGAATGTTGGAGCACTGATGTTTGTACAATCTCAAGCCGTGAGCGGCCTTCAACGTCGACCAAATGGAAAAAGTCAGGCCTCTTTTCAGTGGTCATCAGCGCGAGGACAGGTGCTACCTGTTTAGCCCAGTTCGCGAATTGTATGCCACGCGCCACAAGCTGCGGCAGTGTCCGTTTGACATTTGGTGGAATCGACACTCGCAAATGCGAGCGTGGGTGAACGAGTGACAATTCTATGAGAAAAGGTAACGGAAGTAAATTTCCGCGGGATTGTGAAAGTTCTCCGCGGATAATCTTAGCACAGCTCATTATGCACGTGTGACAGTTGGAATAGCTGTACAAGAACGCAAAAGCTTTTGTATGCTAGGCATTTCGAGAAAAAAATTCTTCTTACGAATGCTGACCCGAAGGTCGCGGGGTCGAATCCCGACCGTGGCGGCCGCATTTTGATGGAGGTGAAATGTTGAGGCCCGTGTGCTGTGCGATGTCATGTGTCCAGGTGGGAGCAATTTCCAGAGCCATCCGCTACGGTGTCTCTCATTGTACACATATCAAGTCTCCGGACGTAAAACCTTAGAAGTCATTAGTTCATTAACGTATATCAGCTGTGAGAGCTAGTTGTCGCTATACTGTACAGTTCTGTAACTGAAACATCGTAGGAGCCAAGTACGAAAACAACGAGTTGTCAATTGCACTAAGAAATGTGTGCTTGAAACATCAAGTAGAGCGTAAATGACAGTAATTATGAGGTAATGCAGAATCAGCGCTCAATAATAGTTACGCTACCCGATTCGCTTCAAATGTGATCAGCACTTATGTCGATACTAGACTGCCAGTTTGTGCGCAGGTAGGCGGCAAAACACATTCACCTATCGGCAGCAAAGGGAACTGTACTTCCGCACACCACATTGTTTTGCATATAGGGCGCCTAATAGGACACACTTGCAAGAAAATATCGCGGCTTCTTTCCGCCACCTTTCCGTAATGCAGCTTCCACTTTTAGGGCTTCGTTGCTTAGCTATATGTCATGTTATTCCAGATTAATTGATGACTTGTGGCCAAAATGCTACCGTAAAATTTCCTGGAACAAAGGTTAGGGTTAGCAGCTGATGGCTCCTGCAGTACAGACCCAACGAACAGTCGCAAAATTTCCAATATCGTGGAGCTTTTACGTGGCTGATACACGTTTCCGAAGCGAACTTAACATCCTTAGTTCACTTCTAAAGATTGCTTGTAAATGGGAAAGCAGACCTGCTCTTTTCTTTGGCCTCCATTTCTCCGAATTCAATGGGCATTTCCGGAAATACCCAAGCGCCCCCAACAGCGACGGCAAGGCAGTTCGGGAAGCCG
Organism: Hyalomma asiaticum; assembly: GCA_013339685.2. Classification (NCBI taxonomy): domain Eukaryota; kingdom Metazoa; phylum Arthropoda; class Arachnida; order Ixodida; family Ixodidae; genus Hyalomma; species Hyalomma asiaticum. Next base: position 54,214,793 of record CM023490.1, on the reverse strand, counting down.
GAGCGCCGGCCACGGCGACCCTCTGACTTTCATGTGCTCGCCTTGCCCGCAGCGTCCAAGTGTGAGGACACGCTATCACGTTTTTCGAGGGTCATCGCTCACGAAGTGACACTAAATAAGAAAGTTTCAAGTGGACAGCTGAATGTAGGTCGCGAAAAGGAAGCCTACTTTGAATGTAGCACGCAATAGATGAGCTGACGAGACCTTCATAAAGTGGTTTCGCAGTCCTGGCAGCTGTGAAGCTCGCACGTAATCGCGACAACATATTATAGCGCACCTCATAAGAGCACGTAATTCTTGTATAAATTTATTGAAGTTCATTAAGATAACCTAAAAGAATGCCTTATTTGTTCGCAACGAATCCTGTGTAAACAATGCCTGCGATGATTCTGTGGCGAACTGTGTTTTGCACAGGAACAGCCACTCAGGAAAACGGTAATATGAATGAGTTTGCGTAGTTCAGCCAGTCTACTATAATTTGAGCGGTAGCGCGTTAGCGCACTTAACAATTATTGCTTTTTTAGATATTGAGCTCAGCTGATTTATTGTGTTCCCTGAATTCTTTTAGTGTATCCAGTTTTTTACTCAGGAAGTACTCCTTCAATAAACTAACATGCACACCTGCACCGGTCTCTTCCAGAAAAAGAGAGACACGCGCAAAATAAATGAACGCGCTACCAGAAATGTTTTCAGAATAATTGCAGCGTAAGTATTCTGTCAACGTTACGCTGCTAAGAGGGTAGACTTTTGATTCCCTACAAAGGCAGGAACATTCAGACAGGGTTGCAATGCACCACACCTAGAAACTTAGACTTGTGGGCAAAAGCAAGAACGGCTCTTGGTCCAAACGATTGCAGGATCCACCACTATGGGTGCGTGGTAACGATATTTGATTTTCGCTCGTAAATTCTGCCTTGCGTTCTCCCTAAGCTCTTGCCATCCCGGTACAAAATGTTCTGCGTGAAATAGCGTTCTCTTTCTCTATTATAATGTTCTGTAGTGTTATACAAGCACTATTTAACGAAAGGGCATGTATAAAAGGCACACGTATAATATCCACCTCTTCTAAGGCCCTGGCGGGCGCTTGAATATGTCATTGACCAAGGCCTCTATTTTATGTTGATCAATGTCAAGGACGTCTGAAAACAAAAACACATTGCATCTCATCTTCGTGGCAGCTCCGCTTGTTGGTATGCCAATAAGGCGAGCTGCTATGGTAAGCAAAGATATTTAATGACGCAAATAATTAGGAATAGAGCGGTAATTATGCGAAGGTTCATTGGCTCGCACCAAATGCAGGAGCGGCGGTTTCAAACCTTCATTTGGTGGCTATAGAGCTCTCGGTAAGGTGCGTGACAGCCTGAGTCTCGAAATTCTGGAACATGGGCTGACCTTACAAATCTGCTCAGCCTCAGTAAGCACTCATTGCGCATGACTGATTGTTTCTTTAAAGACTGTTCGGTGGAAAACTACGTGCTGGCGTTAAAGGGTTGGAAATTAGTGCTGCGACCATTTCTTTCGAGGTCAAAGGCCTCTATGGTTATTTCGTTCGATCCGGTTAAAAGTAATGCACGCACTGAGGACCAGGTCTTCGGACGCGATCGTATGCATCATCTGCTAGAATTCCGAAGTGGTTTGCGCATTTCGCAAGCGTGTAACTTAGGACAGTACAGCACTGAGGACGCTAAGCAAGCGCTAAGTATAAGTATGCGCGACCAATCCTGGCTGGCCTATGTAGCAACGGAAGCAACGGGCATTCTCTATAAAAACTAAAAAATATATATTTGGACTAAACACGAAATTTATTTAAGACTACGAAGCGCCTCGCCCAGCAAAAAGCACTGGCTAAGTGCTTTGCTGGGCGAGTTTTTCGGGCCCACGTGCTTCGCCGTTTTCGATGTAGGCGAAATGTTGAGGCCCGTGTGCTGTGCGATGTCAGTGCACGTTAAAGATCCCCAGGTGGTCGAAATTTCCGGAGCCCTTCACTACGGCGTCTCTCATAATCAGAGCTGGTTTTGGGACGTTAAACCACACAAAACAACAAAACAACAACAACAACAACAACAACAACAACAACAACGTGCTTCGCCGTTGCCCTTGCGAGGTGCTGTATTTTTTCCGGTGCGGACCTGTTCCGCGCCTCATGCGTAGCTTCACGTTGCGCTTGCTTCTGGAAAGACATGCGAGCGCGCGCTTCAGTCAGCCCGTCTGACGTTTGGCGAAGCTTTTCGAAAGACGGTTCCAATGAAATGCGAGGCGCATATCGCGATGATCAGGGCGCGCTGCTAGCTCGAAAGACGCCTTCGCCGACTCACTGGACCAAGTTCGTTCGTCTACAGGAGGAGGCGCTCCGCGAGCGCTATAGGCGGCGATAACCTTGTGCCATTTCGTGATCGAAGCCTAATTGAGGCCCTATCGCAGGAGGTACCTCAGAAAGCGCTATGATGCTTCCAAGTCCAAACGGTAAACATAAATTCTGCGCTGCTTGTTCTGTCGCGAAGGCTCCTCCGTAACCGAAATGCCTTAAGCGCTCGGCTGGGGATCAACAGGGCGTGGGTCCGAATTGCCGCTCGGGAACCCCAAGAAAGATGCTTTCAACTTAGGTTATGTGAGATTGTGCTGCACACACACAGACACACACACACACACACACACACATATATATATATATATATATATATATATATATATATATATATATATATATATATATATATATATATATATATATATATATAATGAAATAGCAGACACGACTTCGCAGTTACCGTTTATTTCCAACAGTTTCGACCGCGGGACCGGTCTTTTTCAAGGCATGGAGAGAAGTGAAATGATAGTTGACAAACTGGTCGGAAGAAGAAAAGGGAGAGAGTGGTACTAGAGATACACAATTCATTCTGCAGGTGAGAGTTATGGGTGCTTGGGAGAAGGCTGTGCGGGAGGGAGAGGCAACTAGCAACAGGGAGTGGCCCCAAGCAGTGCACGGTGGGGGGCAAAACTTGAGTATTCGTGGCTGAGGGCACCGACAAAAGGTGGCCGTGCTTTGTTTGCTGTGGTGGCTCCTCAGAGCAGTAAGATTTTTTATTATTTTCTTTTTCTTTCTGTCCTTTTTTCTTCAGTTCACGTTTCGGAGAATGCGGCGTCGACACCTCCACGGCGAATGCGTATCCTCCTCCCCCTCTTCTCCTTGTCTCATCTCCTCTCCTCTCGGCATTCCTTCTCTCCTCTCCAAACGGCGCGCGTTGACTATGGAAACGCTCTTTCTTCGATGAACACTTTACCAGCTTGCAAGGAACGAGAATGCGCCCTCGCCAGCGAGAGACAGGCAGGCAGGAGACGCAGGCAGCGTCTGCTAACGGCAAAACGATGCAAACACGACACCTAGTCAAACCGATGCAAACGTGGTGTGCACCCCCCGTGCTGTTTCGCATCGCCTCACGGTCCGCTTCTGAGCGATCAGAATGCTGGAGTGAAGAATACCGTACACGAACGTCTCAACAAATTTCTTTTAGGGGCGAAGCTCCTTAAGATTTGGGTCTGTCCGTCCGTTGTAGCGCGTTACCTACTAGGAACGCGCTACTAGGAGGGCGCGTGTGAGAGGCGCGCCCTCGGCGCGTGCCTCCCGGCGCGCGAGCTCTCTCTCTTCCATCTGCTGTCTTGTGAGAGAGAGAGAGGCAAAGAGAGACAGAGAGAGCGAAAGGCGCGCGTTGACTATGGAAACGCTCTTTCTTCGATGAACGCGCTACCAGCCCGCAAAGAAGGAAAACGCACCCTCACCCGCGAGAGACAAGACGCAGGCAGCGTCTTCTAGCGAGTTTCTTGATTGAAGAATACCGACTGCTCGCGCTGGAGAACCGTTGACCGGCCACCCATATACATATATATAGGTGCTGGATCTTGACTTGCAATGAAGTGCCGGTGAAAGATTTCACTTGTGCGTAGTTGAACCATAAGGATTCGTAGCATGCGCGTTAACTAAATTAATCCGGAACTCGGCACGATCTACGATGAACCTCCGGAGCTTCGCCCACTCATCATCATTCACTCCGGGGATATGCTGTGAATTTTTTAGATGCGAAGCAGCTCTTTGACAAGCCTGTGTAACGCTGTCCCTCCGTCCGTACGAACGCGCCGCAACGCACTCCCCTCGCCGCAGGTGTTGGAACGGTGCCAAGTAGGTCACGCCGCAGCTGCGCGACGTCACGCGATCCCTCGCCTGCCGCGCGCTCGCCGCAGCGCCCGCAGCTGCCGCCTGACGGAAACCTGACGCGCGCCTAACCTGCGTGTAACCTCTCTCTCGCTTCACCCTCTCCACCGCTCCCAACGCTCGAGCGCACATCGAGTGGTAATCTTCGATGAACGCTTTACCAGCTCGCAAGGAACAAGAACGCGCCCTCGCACGCGAGAGACAAGGCTGACGCAGGCAGCGTCTGCTAGCGTCAAACAGACGCAAACGCGGTGTGCACCCCACGTGCTGCTTCGCATCGCCTCATGGTCCCCTTCAGCGGGAGATGGAGTAATGTTTTCTTATAGAAACACCCCACACTCGATGACTTCCCGGACGCCTGCTGAAGTTTTCCTTAAGCGCCGGCCCCGAATTACATTGTCTCTTCTTCAACCAAGCTTTGCAGGAGACATGGGTGGAGCACCTGAAACAAGACACGGAGCGACGTAATCGCCACGGAGGACCCGCTGAATTATTCTCCGTGGGAGACAGAGTGTACGTAAAGACCACACGTGGTGAGCCGGTATCATGGCAAGAAGGTACGGTTGAACAAGTTGTTAGCCCAGTCACGTTCATGATTAGGGTTGAAGGGCGACTACAGTTCACTCACGTGGACCACTTGCGACAAAGGAAAACTAGCGAATGTACTGAAGTCCTTAGTAATGCGGCATCCTCAACTAGTTCGCAGAATGATGGAGGAATCCGCCCAGGAGGATCAAAAGTGCCAAGAAGCCTTTTGCAGGATTCGTCTTCCCGAGAGGTTTTTTCCAAAGGCACCGTGTCAAGCGAACCTTGGCCAAGAAGACAAGATCCAACTCCGACAACCTCATCAGAGCTAAGAGATTCAAACGACAACCAGACTCCTCAGGTTCTACCACCAGAACCACCGCTAGACGCGTCATCAGTTACAGAAAGAGGGAATGCAGGGCTTAACGAGACCGGATCTAACTCCGCAGCAGTTGAGCAGCCTATTCCCACAGGCAACGAGTCATCGCCAGCATTACCGCGACGAGGCATCCGCATGCGAAAACCTCCCGAGCGGTACGCTGCAGAAGACTTCACAAAAAGAGCAAGTCGAAATTCAAATGACTGTTGTTTCACTAAGAAGGGAAGAGCGTGATATCGGCTATCAAACGAGCTGTGTCGTAAGACCGTCGTCGTGATAAAGCGCTTTAAAAGCAGAGCCTTTCTTCAATAAAGCAGCATTCGGTCCTGCCTGGTTCCGCGTTCGTGTCGTTCCTCGACCTCGATAGAACAGGTACCACTCAGGCCTGACATCAAGCTCGTCGTAGATGTCCTTTAGATGCATGGTCATTTGAACAAAATGAGTTATTGATGCAGGGACTGGCTCTGCGTTGAGGTCTTGCATGCGCGTCTTCCACAAGCTGTGCATTCACATAAGAAAGAACATATCAAATGGCACTTCATCCAGGGATGTCGGCATGAGGTAACGTATAGTATGCGAATTAAAGGTGAAATCTTTCTTTAGAGTTCGCTGAAGGATATTCCAGCACAGAATAGCGTCCTTGCAGTGAACTGAAGAAACGAAAATCCCTTTCTTGTGTAGACATGACTTCACAGGCAATGTTTCTGAATGAAGTTTATAAAAGGTTTTTGAATTAGGAGAAACGTACATTTTGCGAACGCGCTTGAGGACATCGTGGCCTGGAAGGTTGACATACAAAGAACGATAAAGTGGAGGTGGAAAAAGCATGGATAATAATTCCTTATGCAGCTTTTTGCGCGACATTGTGTACAAGTACTCAATCGAAAAACGGGCTTTAAGGAACTGGACTGCAAAGTGTACTTCCTGCATAAATCCCCACAAACACGGACGTACAGAGAAATTTGACGGAACAACTAAATCGGGTAAAGCGTGAACAAGTGTTACCTGCAAGAATGATTGAATTATCGGATGAGAACTGTCACGAAAAAAGAAAAAGCGCCTGACGATTTGTCATAAGTAGAGATGCACAAGTCCCAACCCGCCCTCTTTCACAGGTCTGAATATGTTGTCCCGTCGCATTTTTTCAAAAGTGGAAGACCCTACAAAGGTTGCAAAAGTCCGATGAAAGCGTTGTATGTAAAACCGAGCGCAATGAATTAGTTGCAGCACATAGTAAAGCTTTGTTGCAAGAAATGTGTTGCAGGCTTCAGCTCTCCCAAAGATTGAAAGGCGATGTGGAACGTATGTCTGGACCTGACGTTCAAGCTTAGGGACGTGCTGTAACACCAAATGAAGTATACAAGACTTTTATGTCGTTAAAGAATAGTACATCGCGCGATATAAATGGACTTCAAATTCGACCGATTAAATATGTACTTGACCTTGTGGTAAATGTGCTTACTCACATTTTTAACATTTGTTTATCTAATGGCGTTTTTCCCGAGAAAATGCAGCATGCGAAAGTGATCGTTTTATTTAAGTCCGGCAACACAAATGAATTAACAAATTATAGGCCAGTTTCCGTACTTCCCATAATTTCTAAAGGTCTCGAAAAGGTCATATGTAAAAGAATAACGTCATTTTGTGATAAACATAACATCTTATCAGATACGCAGTATGGATTCCGCAGTGGAATGTCAACGGAGCTTGCTCTGTTATCGCAAAAAGAATTAATCTTAAACAACTTTGAGAACAAAATATTAACTCTAGGCATTTTCGTTGACTTTTCGAAAGCTTTCGATTCTATTAACTATCAAACCCTATTCTCAAAGTTGGAACATTACGGCTTTCGCGGCATTACACTCAAACTTCTAAAATCATATCTTCAACACAGAAAACAGTGCGTTGCTATTGGATCAAAACTTTCATCAGCAAGATCCTTAACACAGGGTGTTCCCCAAGGTAGCGTACTTGGACCTGTTTTATTCAATCTCTACATTAATGACATACAAAATATAACGAAACTTGCTCAGTTTGTAGTCTACGCGGATGACACCAGTCTTTTTTTTCAATCTCCTGACATCGTACATCTCGTAAACGTAGCAAACACATCCTTAAGCATACTACAAAAGTGGAGTGACTTAAATTCATTGCCAATTAATACCAAAAAAACTAAAGCTGTATTGTTCACACCACCGCAAAAACATGTAAACTGTAGCAGTGCTCTTTACCTAGGTGCAGACAAGATAGAATTAGTTGACAACGTAAAAACATTAGGCGTTATCTTTAATAATCATTTAAACTGGGACGCACATGTTGAATGTATTGCGTCTAAACTAGCCAGAGCATGTGGTGTTATCTGCCGATTACGATACATGCTTCCTACCAAAATAAAACTTATGTTGTATAACAGTCTGTTCCTATCGCATGTCAGTTACTGTAATCTAGTGTGGGGCACGACATCAAAACAAACATTCATAGCTTACAAACTTTACAAAAGAAAACTATTCGGCATATTGTCACTGCTCCTTTTGATGCACATACCAACGAAATATTCCGCGCTCTCAATGTACTGCCCATTGAACACTTTTACGAATATAACCTTGTTTTGAAAATCAAAAAGTATTTCCGATGCAACAATGCGATATTTTTAAACTTGTGTAATCTAGTTGTATCACAGGAACCACTATATGAATTCAGAAAACGAAATAACTGGGTTTTGCCATTTTCACGAACAAATTACGGCTCATGTCGATTGCAGTACAAAGTGCCTTGGGTATTAAATGTGTTGTATTCCTCAAAAACCGAGTTGAGCACTCTCACAAAAAAGGCGTTAAAATCAAACCTATTAAATAAGGGTACAATTATATGAATAATATTTGCCGATTTCACATTCATGTTTTCTATCCTTCTTTTGTTTTAGTTTTTTTCTTTTCGTACTCCTTACTTTATCTGTGTATTTATGTATCTATATTTTTTGCCTGTCTTGTTCGGCCCAACAGTGTCAGTTTCGATATTAAACCCTTAAGTATTTTTATGCATGTGCGCGTTAATCACTCCTGCATCGACTAAGTTTATATGTGTGCACATTACTGTATACATTTTTTTGTATGTATGTATGAAAACTGTTGTGTGTGAGTAGATGTAGATATTTTGTGTGTATAAATGGGAAAGTGGTCAGATGTTGTGTATACATGGATATGTGGACTTAGAAGCGTGTGAATATGTATTTTTTCCCCTCTATTTGTACATATGCTGTATGTTTTGTTGCCAAACCACGGGGGCAGGAACCTCGTCAAGCTGCTGTTTTGCAGCTTTTTGTTCCTTGCCCTTGCGTTTTCTTTCTTTCCTGTAAAAAAGGGAAATGCTAAATAAACTTGAAACTTGAAACTTGAAACTTGAAACTCTTTCCAGTAATGTGCGCTGAATCGATATGCATCAAGCGGCACTCCAAGATACTTTGGTGGAATACGAGTCCAATTGGTCCCCGCGAACTGACTCGGCTTACATCCCCACATGCCAAACCATAATCCTAGACCTTTAGAGGTGTTTAAACGAGCACCTGATACAGCACCAAATTTTTCAATTGTAAATAGCACATTTTCAACACTTCGTTTGCCTGTGCAAAAGAATGCCAAGTCATCTGCATAAGCCAATACTTTAACTTCTTTACCTAATATGCTGTAACAATGGATATGATTTGCTCGCATTATGCTCAAGCATAATGGTTCGAGGTAAAGTCAAAACAGGGTGGAGATATTGGGCAGCCTTGCTTTATAGACGAGCGAATAGAAACAGGTTTTGAGAGATGACCACTGATAATTAGGCGAGTCGAACACTTACTATAGCAAAGTCGAACACCCTTGAGCAAGACAGAGCCAATATTGCTATGCTCCAGAAGAGAGAACAGGAACCAATGACTGACGCGATCAAAGGCTTTTGCGAGATCTACCTGAAGCATTGCGAGATGCCCTTGAGAACTGTAGCAGTACCGGAGGATTGTACGAGCGATGTGTATATTGGCCTGTATAGAGCCTCCTCGAATTCCACACGTCTCATGAGAACCAATCAGGATCGACATTACAAATTGTAACATATTTTATAACACTTCAGCAAAAATTTTGTACTCAACGTTTAAGAGTGCTAATGGTCTATAGCCCTCAACTGAACGAAGTTTTTCTCTTTTATTACCTTTCGAAATTAAAACTGTGTGGCTTTTGGAAAAATAGCGCGGGAGCGTCTCCATGTCATAACTCATCTTAAGGATGTCCAGCAGTAGGGGACACAGGATTGTTTTGAAAGCTTTGTAAAATTTCGCCGCAATTCCATCAGGACCAGGTGTTTTCGACAAGGGTAGTTGATCTATGGCCGGCTCAATTTCCTGCAATGTGATCGGGCTACTGATGGCTGTACAATCTTCGTCTTGCAAAGGGTTTAAAAGAGAAACAAAACTTCTCTTGAGCTCGACATCTGCGCTATCAGGGAGCGCATTGAACAAACCTTCATAGTAGTTTTCAAACTGCGTAATAATTCCTGCTGTATCTGTTACAGGAGTACCGTGGGAGTACATTTCCTGAATCATCTTAGACACTGTGTGTCGTCGCTCTTTGATTAAAGCATGACGTGTCGGCTGCTCAGAGTTCAAAGTCATTCTGTGCCGTGATCGAATACGTGCGCCTCTGTAGCGAACAGCGTCATACTTTTGAAGCTGACATTTAATATCTGAAATGTCGCTGACGCACATGCCTGGCATTTCGCATTATATCTCATAAAGGTTGCAAAGGTTTTTAAAGAGTGTCTTTTCCTCATTTTTCCGGTAGTATGATTTAACAGATTCGATCTTTATGGCTATTGTGCGAACCTCTTGCTTAAAAAGCTCCCAAGCAGCGAATATATGCAGACCCTTAGAAAAACAATTCGACCCTGTCGTTCTGACACGATTAGTGAATTCCTGATCGTGTAGAAGCTCTGCGTTTAGCTTCCAAAGTTCCCACAGCGGTCGAAAGCGAGTTTGACGGTTCGTGCCAATTTTCAAGAGAACTATACAGTGATCTGAGAATAAAACTGGCTCAGTGCTGCAGGAAAGTCGGCGGAGAGGGGTGAAGAAGACACGTATATTCGATCAAGTCGAGCAGAGGAGCACCCTTGGAGTCGAGTATGCGAAATTGCTTGACCCGATGCGCCAGTATCACAAGGCCTGCATTATCTATGATACCAGATAATACTTCGCCACTGCTGTCTCGTTGACCTTTGGATGTGCAGCGGTCATTAGTCTCACATACGCAGTTGAAGTCTCCCATTAGTACAGTGCACCGATCACAGTCAGTTAGGTTGGACAATGTTTAAAAAAACTGTATGCGCTTTGAAACCTCGTTAAATGAATACAGGTTCATAATTCGCCATGGCACTCCATGCAGTACAAAATCGCAACATACATATCTGCCCTCACCGTCAACCTGATAACTAATTGCTGAACAGGGTAGGGTCTTTCTCAGAAACAACCAGCAGCCAGCAGATAGACCCTTTGCATGCGAAACGAAAACGTTATAGACAGAAAAGGCCGTAGGGCCCTTTCGGTCTCTTCGTCACCATCAATCTTCGTTTCCTGCATAGCGACAAAGTCTACACGCTTTCTTGTGAGAGGCCTGCGAAGCTGCGCTTGTTTCTGTAAAGACCTAAGGCCACGTACATTCAAGGTAGCAAATGTAAGCTGCTCGGAGTGCGCCATGGTGACTACTTTCCCTTGTGCTTAGTGTCTCTCGTGATCTGCCCTGGGGGATGATGGCGAGGATTCCCTTGAACCTACACCAGGCCTCCTAGATCGCGATCGCCGGCAATTTCCTTTGTGCTTGGACACTCGGCGACGACGCGGCTTCCTAGTCACACTCGGTGCGTCACTACCCTTGCTTGAATCGGAGCTGTACGTCGCCCGCCTCTTAGGAATTGTAGCTGCTTCAGTACAAGGCATGTCATCTTCTGACGTCCTACCGGGATGTAGAGGCTGCTGCGAAACTAAAGCACAAGTCTTCGAAGTATCCTCAGCGGCGCTCTTCTCAGGGAAGCTCCCCGTTGTCGCAGGCTGCTCACAACACTTTTGGTTCAGGTTCTCGCACAGATCGCTTGGACCTTGGCGTCCTGTCACACCGATGGCCTAGCGCCTTCAGGGGGTATCTTGTTGATTTCATCTTCAACTGTGGCCGACGGAGTGGCTCCCGTCGCGTTCAGAACTTCCGTTGCATCAATAACATGCTCTTGAAGACTCTCATCCGGTTGCGGGTCGTGCTGTCGCAGTTTGTTGGCTTAGGTGACCAAAACGTCTACAGTCATCACAGCGAGGAGTCCTGCAATTACGCCGGATGTGCTCGTCCTTATTGCAGCGCAAACACAATGGTGGACGGCCAGGAATCAGTAAAAGGCTCTGTATTCCAGAGATAGCAAGGACGTGAGGAATATCGCCTACTCGGACACCATCGGCAAGGGACAACACCACATCACGATTGAGCGTCCGCATTTGCTCCATTTCCGCCACTTTCCAGCTTTCTGCTGATATGAGCTTCACCTTTCAAAAAGCCTGCAGTGCTTCCCTAATACAGGCGTCTTATAAGCGTTCAGGAAGCCATATGAGTTTCATCTTGACTTCTGTGGGCTCCGGATCAATCACAAGGCATCGTCGATTTTTTACAAGAAATTCACCGCGTGTGACAAGCTTTGTTTTCGTCGAAGTCGACTTGCACGAGACCATCCATACATGGGACATTTGAAACTGTCCTATCGAACTATTTCCTTTAAATCGATGACATCTCGAAGAGCATCTCTGAAGTCTTGAACCCGGTAAGGTTGACCAGCTAAGTCCGCGTGCAGAAAAACAGAGTCCACAACCAGCTTACCGGTGGGAAGCCTAGGAAGCACAATACGGTAGTCATTGCTGCTGGACGAAGCCGAAGCAGCACCTCGGCCTAGGGCCAATGAATCCTTTGTGGCGGAGAACATGAAAAATGCGACCATTCGGAACGTAGTCTTCTTTCTCCCCACACCACCGCGAAACTCACAACGCGAAGAAGAAACCGTGCTTATGTCTTTACTACACCACTTTAAAATTTGCAACTAATTGGTGTCTGGTTAAATAAGCAAAGGTATTTACAAGCAAAATTGCTCATAAATTAACATTACTTCCATTTCACTGCACTCTCGGTTCTCAGCGATGGTACCGCCACCTAGGAACGATGGAGCGAAGACGTGAATGGTCGTATTGATATGCGCGCCGTCAGTTAGCGCATCAGTAGTGCCGACGCCTATATCGCGGCGCAGGCTTCGCCGTTCTGCCGGCGCGTTGCTTCAGGCGCGGCCGCTACATAAGTTGTCTTGTGTGACGTATATGATAGCCCGTTGCGGTGCGACGCGCTGTACTGTATGAATGCAAAGACGGCCGTCGACGAGCAAATGATGCACCTTTCGCACTGCCAAGTGTGCGTTCCCAAAACGATCTGCTGTCAAACAGTTCGGTTTCGCTTGCAAGGTTTTGCCGTTCGCGGACGCTTCTGGTTCATAGCAACATTCCGCAGGGTGCTGGCGCGTCCAGTGCGGTGTCTCCGGAGACATGCGAGTCGTTCGAGAATTTTCGCTTGCGTGCAACTGTTGAGGATCCCTGTTCAGGGTCGAGGTGCCCCTGATGTGTGCGTACATGCAACGGGTTCACATTTCCAAGTGTCCAACCAATCTCCTTCCCCTCGATTTGCCAGATTGCCGCTTATGTGCGAAGAGAGGCTTCACGGTCGTGTTATGCCGATTCCTATGACAGATGGATCAACCACATTTTTTTTACAATAAGGACTCTCCCTCTCTTCTTGAGCATTGACCTCTTCTTGTGGGAGCTGATAACGCAGGGATCTTTCCTCCATTGGTATCTGGATTCTTGTTGATAGTGTCTTCTTGTCGACACATCTTCTAGCGCTGGTACTTTCGTCATTTGTAGTAGCTTTCTTGTTTCATTTCCTCCTACCAGCGACGCGGAACAAGCGGTGTCGAGAGGATAGAGAACAAGGAACTCTGCTTGGGTTGTTTGCTTTTTTTGCTGTCTTTGTGGGGGGCGGGGGGGGGGGTTGTAGGGGAGCAGGACTGGAAAGGAAGGAAATGAAAAATGCCTATGAAGAGAGTTGACTGCACTGGCTGCAGTGCCAGTGTGGTGGAGTTTCAATTCCGGGATCCCTTTCTTTTCCAAGAGGTGGGCAAAACACGGGGTGCCTCACGGCCCCCCGCATACACCAGTTCTTTGTGCTCGGTGGCGATAGAACCGAAGCAATGAATGACCGATGTTGTTATGTTATGTGGGGTTTAACGTCCCAAAACTAGCTTTGGTTATGAGAGACGCCGTAGTGGAGGTCTCCGGAAATTTCGGCCACCTGGGGTTCTTTAACGTGCACTGACATCGCACAGCACACGGGCCTCGACATTTCGCCTCCATCGAACTGCAGCCGCCACAGCCGGGATTCGATCCTGCGACCCTCGGGTCAGCAGCCGAGTACCATAGCCACTAGACCACCATGGTGGGGCAATGAATGACTGAAAGGAAGAAGAACGGAAATATCTTAATTGATTGGTTCTTTTTTTTTTTGCCGTTTCGCGTCTCAAAGCCATCTGATTACGAGAGACGCCGTCGTGGAGGGCTCAGTGAATTTCGACCACCTGGGGTCATTTAACGCGCACTGATTTCGCATGTAAATATTTAAGCAGAATGTCACGCACCCCACTTCACGCTTATTCCCTAGAGCATTGTTTAAAAGATCATCAAGGCATTTCGAGATTGATTACTTGAGAAAATATTATATTTTTCCCTTTCGCACGCTGCTGCTTTGACGTCAAGCCAACTTTTCTCGAATTGCCTTGTTGGTCCAGGTCAGCGCTCTCCTACGGGATGTGCTTACGCACATATCGATTGTGCTTGCGTAGGAATATCATCTTAGGTTTTTAGGTCTCGATGTCCTGCGCACATTTCACGAGCCGCGCAGAACATCAAGACCTAAGAACCTAAGAAGATATTCCTACGTAAGCACACTTATAGGGCTTTCGATGACGTCACTCTGCCGCGGTAAAGTGCGTTCGCTCAGCGCTTGGGAAATGACACACAGGTCTCAGAGTCATTGCATACTGGGTGTTTTTTTATTAAATTCGAAGCATTCCTTAGCGAACTTCGGCGAGTTTGAGCGTATCTATCTATCTATCTATCTATCTATCTATCTATCTATCTATCTATCTATCTATCTATCTATCTATCTATCTATCTATCTATCTATCTATCTAGCCGCCTACGATTTTGTGCTCTCCTGGCCGTTTCGCTAATCGGATGTTTACGAAAATTGGTATGCCACATCATGACTACATGACGAACATAAGTGACAGGTCATAACATGAAAATCATGACATGCATGTCATGAGCGGCATGATTTACATGCCACGGTCTTGTTGCTGTCCTGGCCGTTTCGCTAATGGGATGTATGCGAAAATTGATATGGCACAACATGACGGCCTGACGAACATAAATGGCTGGTCATAACGTGAAAATCGCGATATGCATGTCATGAGTGGCATGATTTACATGCCATGGTCTTAGTGCTCTCCTGGCCGTTTCGCTAATGGGATGTATGCGAAAATTGATATGGCACAACATGATTGCCTGACGAACATAAATGGCAGGTCATAACATGAAAATCGTGACATGCATGTCATGACCGTCATGATTTTCATGCCACGGTCTTAGTGCTCTCCTGCCCGTTTCTTTAATGGGATGTATGCGAAAATTGGTATGGCACAACATGACTGCCTGACCAACATAAATGGCAGGCATAACATGAAAATCATGATATGCATGTTATGAGTGGCATGATTTACATGCCACGGTCTTGGTGCTCTCCTGGCCGTTTCGCTAATTGGATGTATGCGAAAATTGGTATGGCACAACATGTCTGCCTGACGAACAAATGTTCGTTCATAACAAGAAAATCATGATATGCATGTCATGAGTGGCATGATTTACATGCCACGGTCTTAGTGCTCTCCTGGCCGTCTCGTTAATGGGATGTATACAAAAATTGGTATGCCACTATATGACTGCATGGCGAACATAAATGACAGGTCATAACATGAAAATCATGGCATGCATGTCAGGAGCGACATGATTTACATGCCACGCGTTTTGTTCATGGGACGTATACGGAAATTGACATGCCACAACATGACTGCATGACAAACATAAATGACAGGTCATAACACGAAAATCATGACATCCATGTCATGAGCGACATGATTTACATGCGACGGTCTTGGTGCTCTCCTGGCCGTTTCGTTAATGGGATGTATACGAAAATTCGTATGCCACAGCATGACTGCATGGCGAACATGATTGACAGGTCACAACATGAAAATCATGATATGCTTGTCATGAGTGACATGATTTACATGCCACGGTCATGGTGCTCTCTTGGCCGTTTCGTAAGTGGGATGTATAGGAAAATTGGTATGCAACAACATGACAGCATGAGGAACATAAATGACAGGTCATAACATGAAAAGCATGACATCCATTTCATGGGCGGCTTGATTTACATGCCACAGCCTTGGTGCTCTTGCGGCCGTTCCATTAACGGAATATATACGAAAATTGCTATGGCACAACACCACTGCATGACTATCATAAATGACAGGTCACAACATGAAAATCATAACATGTATGTCATGATTTTCATGTTATATGTCATGACCGGCATGATTTACATGTCATGGTCCTCACGCTATACTACCGTTTCGTTAATGGGATGTATACGGAAATTGTTTTTGCACGACATGACTGCATGTCGATCATATATGACAGGTCATAACATGAAAATCGTGGCATGCATGTCACGAGCGACATGACCTACATGCCACTCGTTTCGTTAATGGGATGTATATCAAAATTGCTATGGCACAACACGACTGCATGACGAGCGTAAATGACAGGTCATAGCGTTCGAATCATGACATGCGTGTATGAGCGGCATGGTTTACATACCACAGTCATGGTGCTCTTGCGGCCGTTTCGTTAATTTCATGTATACCAAACTCGGTATAACGAGACAACAATTCAAATCCATTTTACGGTCCTGATGCGCGCTTCGCATTTCCTTGATTCCCACTGCACGTGGGATCTGCCAATTTTTGCCAACGGTTTCGACCACGGGTCCCACCTTATATATATATATATATATATATATATATATATATATATATATATATATATATATATATATATATATATATATATATATATATATGCGTACGACATAGCTCGACGAATCAGAGCGCTATGCCGAGCTACGTCTAACCATCAGAGCGTCACCTTCAGTGAAAGTTCAAACTTTTGCAGCCGTACCATGAATCCAACTGAGAGTAGCACAATGAAGATAGCGGTATGTTTGATTTTTCTAAATCCCTTGAAGAGACCGTGGCAATACGCTGCGACTCGAGCGCGTCGCCTTACGTATATTCGCTGTGGCCAAGCGTACTGCCTTCTGAGCTGGTGATCAGGCAGCCTATAGTCTGTGGCGAACTACTTTACTTTGTCATGTGAAACTTTAAGCTGAAAAACGATGCTCTCGCTGAGACAAGACTTTCACAGATGGCAGATGCCGGCCAGCCCACACCTGCCTACGCCACGGACTGCGGCGGCTCATGGCAATAAAACAGGACAGCGTGGTTTTTCTTTCGTATGCCTAAACTCCCGTCACCATAGGGTCTGCTTCTAGTGCTCCGACCGGCGAGGGACACTGTCGTTTCTTGCGTAGCACTTCTGTTTCGGCTTCGGAGCCTACTATCAGAAGTTGTTAGGAAGCTAAAGAAGAATAAATCAGAAAACATGCACTTATCCAGGATGGAAAGTTGCTAATGATTGTATGTGATTGGCATGATATCAGGACTTAAGATTTCTATACTAAAAAGGCAGCATCGAGGTAGTTGATCAGAACTAATTGACGAGAAATATGGAGCTCCGCAAACGTTAAAGCTGGGGACGTGCGAAGTAGCGACGCGCCGTTGTTTCACGCAGGAACACATGAATCGGTGCGCTGAGCAGGTTTTGATCAATTATGCATGTCTTTTGCCCTGTCGACAGCAGTATGACCCGATCATTTATGTAGTTTAGTCAGAGAGCGTATGTGTAGGGTTGTTTTGTCAGAAGCGCTTTCAAAAAAAATTTTGCTTATTGCGATTATATCATGATTTTTCGTGTCTCTTAAATTGTTCTTAACCATTGTTAGCTAAAGTTGAACCGGCTTCGATCAACTATGCACTTGATATGGTCCTTTTTTGAGCACTTGTTTGTGAACGTGACCACGATGACGACGTTAGACGTCGACTGCCTGAGCTCATAGGGCTCTTCACTCCTAAGTGTAACATCACGAGGGGTCACAGCCGCATATGCAATGCGGGTGTCAGTCGCACTTAGGAAAGAAAGAAAGAAAGAAAGAAAGAAAGAAAGAAAGAAAGAAAGAAAGAAAGAAAGAAAGAAAGAAAGAAAGAAAGAAAGAAAGGAAGGAAGGAAGGAAGGAAGGAAGGATGGAAGGAAGGAAGGAAGGAAGGAAGGAAGGAAGGAAGGAAGGAAGGAAGGAAGAAAGGAAGGAAGAAAGGAAGGAAGGAAGGAAGAAAGGAAGGAAGAAAGAAAGGAAGGAAGAAAGGAAGAAAGGAAGGAAGGAAGGAAGGAAGGAAGAAAGGAAGAAAGGAAGAAAGGAAGAAAGGAAGGAAGAAAGAAAGGAAGTAAGAAAGAAAGAAAGGAAGAAAGAAAGAAAGAAAGGAAGAAAGAAGAAAGGAAGAAAGGAAGAAAGAAAGAAAGAAAGAAAGAAAGAAATCACGCGTGGCTCATAACCACACTGGATAGGTTGGTAAAGTACACAAAGTGATCGTGTATGTTCTCAGTCATTACAACCACCACAAGTCCTGAAAATCAACTTTGCGTCTATGCTCGCGCCCTGTACGCTTTTTTCTAACCCTTTATTTTTTATGTTCATCTTGTGTCACATCATTTCAGCAAGAAAACATCGCTTTGAACTTTGTTTCGTGTCAGTACAATGTAGTTACTTAAGGCCGATTCAGGGTTAGGCCTCACATCCCACTGCGACCGTGGCGGCAGGGTTCTGTCACGGTCTATGCTCCGCCAGCGACTGCGACAGAAAGAGCAGTGCCTCTGACTCATCTCTCCTCTCGGTCGGTGCAGCCACCGCCACCAGCATCGGTGTTTCACGCCTTCCCCGTGAAGTTGCCCTTACATCCAAGTATCCATACACAGTCGTGAGTGTAGCTATATATTGCGAAGCTCCTTTCCGGCGCCGGCAAGAACAACCTGAAACGACATGAACAAAGACCGTGGCACGGATGAGGAAGAACGCTATTTTCTGCAGTCCTTGTCGGCAGCATCGTTCACGGTCTACGGTGGCTGGGGAATGAGAGTAGCTAGCCGAAGCCGGCGTATTGCAGGGATGCAGAAACTTTGACCACCTGTGGATATTTCAACCTGCAGTGACAACGCACAGCATACACGGGCCTCTAGAACTTCCGCCGCCATTGAAAATGCGACCGTGGCGGCATGGTTTGAACGAGCGCCATTTGCGTCCCTAATCGAGCGCCATAACCACTAGACCACCTCGGCGGACTAAACGATATGAAGAAAACTGCAAACAGGGGCGTGTGCTATAGAAATTCACTGCTCTCTACTTTTCCTTTGACAATTCGCTGCGGACGCCACGTCCATGTGTGGACTGGAGTTGCCTTCCCATTTCATACAGATGGCGCCTCTGTGCACAGCCTGCGCTTAGTTCGCATAGGGGTGGAAACAAAGGCAGCGAGCACATATCGCCACATACCGCATGATTTCTACTGCGACCCGAAATCGAGCATACTAGTAAGAATTGTCGTGCACTATTCACGAGTCATTACCACGGCATGATCATGAGCCAAGCGCATAGGAAAGGGCTCTAAACACTGTCAACCGCCTGGCGTTCTTTGACGTGCGCTGACAAGGCGCGGTACACGGCCTCTGACACTTTAAATTGATCGAAATGGTAATTGAAGAAATCTATTTGCGAGGTAGATGCACTCCACCCGCAGGAGGGGCCCTTGCCCTGCCGTGGGTGTAGTGTAGAGGCTGCTGCTGCTGATGACGATGTTGGTGAAAGGATCGTGCCACGGCCACGATCAATCCCACGTTCTTAGGGATCAACAGCCGAGCACAATAGTCACTATAACTATAATAGTCACTAAAGGCGGCCCGCATACAGAATCGACTATCCAAATTAGGGCCAACTCGACTCACTGCTTAAGAGACTAGACATTTTGGAAATTTATATTGTACCTTACCCGATCGCCACCACACATCTACCTTGAAGTTGCGGCCCGCAAGGGATGAAAAGACTATAAGCCGCAGAAATTATGTAAAATATATGTAAGAAGGATTATGTAAAAACTGTCACTGGAAGTGTCCATGAAAGTGGCTAAGTGTCCACGAGTATCGTGCCTGAAGGCCTTTCTTCTGTAGGCTATGCCAGAAACACAAGCTACGAGCCTGCAGGTGCGGATACCCGGGACATTTGGGGAGACAACGAAGAGAAAATCGGCTTCTGTGGCGCACAAAGAACGCCACTCGTCAATCGACTTAACCAAGAAAAAAAACGGTCCGTTAGGTGGCCGTTCTAACGCGGCTCCGCAGCACTTCTTGAACATGGTCAGAACACGGTGGCAACCAGTCGTGGAGGCTCGTGAGAACACGTGATCCAAAAATTATTGCACTGAACTCGGCGAGGAACTGGCGATTCTGTCCAAAATAATACGGCTGGAAATCGCTTGCTCTTGTTACGCTAGGGTCACAGACTATGTCTCTCTCCCGCTAAGGTGGTCTGGTAGCTATGGTACCCGTCTGCTGATCCGAAGGTCCCAGGATCGAATCCCGGCAGTGTCGGTTGCATTGCGATGGAAGCGAAATGTTCAGGCCCGGCCCTTGTACTGTGCGATGTCAGTCGAGGCCCCAGGTGGCCGAAATTACCGGGACCCTCAATTACGGCGTCTCTCATGTTCTTGATACTGACACGTATGCCTTCATTATTTGTCGAACTCAAAGCAAACAAAAAAATCACAGCATATTCACGGGGTGAATGATGATGAGTGGGGCGAAGCTCCGGAAGGAATCATCGGTAAACCGTCAAACTCTTCCGTGCAATTCGCCCCACAATTAAAAGTGAAACACTTGAGTAAATGTCATCAAATTATTATAACATCTCGCATCTTTCATCATCAACTACAAGTACCGCCATCTAGTTTTATAACATCTCGCGCATGCTACGAATCCTCACGGTGCAACTATGCACAATGCACAAGTGAAATCTCCCACCGGCACTTCATTGCAAGTCAAGATGCAGTGCCTATATATATATATATATATATATATATATATATATATATATATATATATATATATATATATATATATATATATATATATATATATGGGTTGCCGGTGAACGCTTCTCCAACGCGAGCAGTCGGTATTTCTCAATCAAGAAACTCGCTAGGAGAGGCTGCCTGCGCCAACGTTGTCTCTCGCGGGCGAGCGCGTGCCGGGAGCCACGCGCTCGCCCTCGGCGCGTGCGTGCCTCCCGGCAGGCACGCGCCGGTGGCTACCTACTACTACTACTACTACTACTACTACTACTACTACTACTACTACATACATCGGGGACGCACGACCCACGCCTTAAGGAGCTTCGCCCCTAAAAGGACATTCTTTAGGATGTTTCTTTTTTCAGCCATGACGTCCACGATTGCTAACTCTGCCATAAAGTTAGGTAGTTGGCGCCACAAGTTCAGTCATTTGTTGAAGGAAAAAGTGATGGTTTGTAGCTGTATTTGAAATTAAACTGAGAATTGCGTGTTGCGTGCAGTGCAACAAGACTTGGCTAACATTTTCACAGGAGCCAATTGATCGACACCATCTTGTAGCTATGTGTAAATAGTGTTCGAGGGTCAAATTAAAGAAGACATAAGTTTATCCTTGAACTCCAAAAATTTTATGAATAAGATACCCGAACGTGTAGCGCAGTGGAATGGTCGAGACACCGGTAGTAACTACATAACATAGATGAGGTAAGAAAGATAATACAGATATGTAATGCGTGGTTGTTCTGTGTTGAACAGACACAAGCAAAGCCACCCAGTGAAAATTTCGTGGCGCAATATGCCCTATTTCGTAAATATTACGAGGACGATGAATGTGTACAAGGTGGCGTGGCAGCTGTCCCTACAGAGTAGGTTCATTGCCAACATCTGAATATGGAAACAAATCGAGAGACTGTAGCAGTTAGAGCCTCACTGTCTGACAGGCTTCTGAAAGTCTCTTTGTTGAACTTATATGCAGAGCCTGTGGAAAACTCCATTGTGTAGCCTTTATGGCGCAGAGCGTGATGCCGTCCAAACTTGCGTCCAAGACCAAACCAAGGCACCGAAGCTATATACCCGCTACACCACCTAGTTGTTCGTCGTCCTACCCGCACCGCGCAGAATATTGAACATCCTCTGCCTCGACAAATATAGAAGTCTGCTTAAGACGGAAGCAGAAACCCTATAGGCTTCATAAGGGCTGTTAATAAATGGTATCCGGCACAATCCATCATTACAGCACTTTCACTGGCCAGCCCACATCTTTGCTTTTTTCCAGTTGCGTGATTCACCAGATGGTGGCTCAGGTGCTTTCCCAGGAAGGTCTGCATACGAGCTTCTGAATATCTTTAGCGCCAGGGCATCATTAGTGGCTCGTCTTCCGAATGTTCGCAGGTCCTGTAACTCTTCCTTTCTAGTCCTGTGGAAGTAAGCTTTCTTCATAGAAGAGGATCACTTCAGCGGTTTTTCTTTTGCTGCAACAGTATCTTCTGTAGTGACGCCAAATTCGTAAGGGAGGATAGAATGGTAACTATCTTGAATTTTCGCAACGTTGTCTTCAATGTCCAACTTGTAGTATCCTTCGAAGTATTCCCCAATTGCTGAGGCTGACTGATGCGGGTTCTTCCCGCCGACAGCCTTCGCGGAATGGGACCTTTCCAGACCCTTATCTTTCTTTTCAACTGTCAACTCAAAATCACCTAGGACTTCTCCAGCATGATGACCCTCGTAGCTAGAATGGCAAGCTTTCTGCCCAGTCTGGCTCATCCCCTTCTACTTCATTACTTCATCACATTTATCGTTGTGCCGCTGGTCCCAGTTCCTTTTTCATCGCATCTTCCGGCTTCAGCTTTTCAGCACTGTGCTCACAACTCCCATTGTCTATTACAGAATTCTCGTGCTTCTCACAATCCTTAGGGTCAAGATCTAGCTCAGTATCAGCGGCATCTATGAAGCTAATGTGGTCGTTTGCAGTGATGCCCTTGAACTTCCTAAGGACGCCATCTTCTTGTTTTGGGGAAGTATCTTCCATAATACCAGTGGCCTCCAGGTCCCAGAGTTGCTGTAATGGATGAGAAATGTCCTCCGCTTCGTGCACTTCCGTTCGCAGGACGCAGATACAGCTGTTTGTACGATGGCTGGCCTGTGACGCGATAGATAGGGGTCATTGCAGAGTCCATCCCAATTTGGTGTTAGTAGCGACAAGTGCTCCGTTATCGGCGTCCCACCTGACTTTACTGTTATTCGGCATCACTTTCAACAATTCGTCCGCACTGATAACGAGCCTTTATTCCATGTTCAGAAGTGACGTTCGGGAAAACAATTGCATCAGCCAATGGTTTGCCTTCAGCGACAGCTGCTCGAATGAATGTGGTCGTTTTTCAAGCTTCTATCATTTCATCTGATTTGAAAGGCACTGAAACAGCTTCTATTTGGACTGACGCGTCGTCGTATTGGCTCCGAAGCGTGATGTTTACCAACTTCGTGCGTCGAGTAATTTGCGGTCGCTCTCATCCAAACTTGCTGATGGCCAAATTCATCTCTCGCACCGGGGTTAGCCTCAGTTTCATGCAGACATCTTCACTCCGAAGCGTCCTTTGACTTTAGTTATCCAAAACACCACGGATGTAGCAGGCATATGTCGGTGTCATCAACCAAGCCTGAAAGGTCAGCAGAAGAACGTCATTAGCAAGTTCCGGTGTAGTGCTGTTTGTAGCAACATTCATGGGAGTGCCAGAAGTACTTTCGGTTACTCTAGTTGTACTTCCTGCAGCTCTTGTGGAACACATTGCCGACGTGACGACGTTTGCATGTCTTACATCGTACCCTCCGGTGGCATTATCGTACTAAGTGTCCTTTCGTCGTGCACTTGAAACAACGACCATCTGTGGTGAGCAAATTGCATTTCTCGGTGAATTTCATGGTGCTGGTGCATTATTCTATAGGGTGATTGCTTTCGGAACAGAAGAAGCAGGACCTGGCTGACATTTCAGTCTTGTGGTGAAGGGCCCTGGCGGATGGGGTCGACGTGACCTTCTGCAAGCTCTGGTTGTTACATATATCCGTATGCGTTACCGTTCCTCTTGGAGTAGTAATCTGGGCGCTTCTCTCTCGGCGCTCTACGTCTATTCAAAGAAAATTGACCAAACACGCCATCTGAATTTCGGAAGAGCATTGAGAGCTGACCGTAACTGAATCTACGCCTGACTCAAGACTTTCCTGTTTACAGTAATCACCGGTGATATCTCCAGGTATTACTTTATGGAGGACTCCGCTCAGCATAGCAGCGTAGGACATCGCGATCACCCCTAGGTTTACATGTCCTCTCTTGTCGAATTGTATCTCGTCTTACAGCTTCCGCAGGCCTGGCACGTCGCTCGACGACCTCGCGGGCTTCAGAGTCCGGAACCCCTCGATATGTTGCTGTTCCACCAACTTCGCGTTTCCAAACCACTCTTTCAATATGTCCAGTGCGTCGCTGTGCGATGAGTCAGTGGCTTGCATTCTGGTTACTGCTTCAACGGCGCTTCCATCTAGAAGCGACACGAGGTAGTCAAACAGATCATTGTTGGATGAACTCTGGTTCTCTTGCATGGAGTGTCGGAGCACACACCGAAACGGCTGCCATCAAGTCAAGGTTCCGTCAAAACTGAGGAGTTCAAGATAACGTCGAGGGCGCGTTGGTTCCATAGTCGAGGTCATCGCTTGTCCCTCCTGTGTTGTTGCAGGCCGCTGTGTCGCCGAATGCCGAGAGGAAACCTTGACCCTGTTCATGCGATGCTCGAGCAGGCCTAATGCGCTAGTAGCAGCGTCTTCGTACTCCATGATCGAATCGTAGACCTCGGCACTCTACTCTCGTCCGTCAGGAAGCTTTCCAGCTCGCCGTTCAGCGCCAATAATTCTGTCTTCACTGCCTCTAATCGGCTATGGAGCACCTCAAGCTTCAAGAGGTCATATTGCTCAGACTCTATGAGTTCATTTACCTCACGAATTGGTCTCGTGCTTCGGGAGCGGCGAGATCCCTGCCTGTGCTTGACACCCTCCATGATGGCCTGGCTGCAGAAGGATCCCAGATCTACAGCTTGTGGGAGTGAAGGCTGGCTTCCCGGTGTTCCGCATAAAAAACTATCTGGGAAAACACCTTTCTGTAGCCTTTATTGGCGAAGAGCGCGAAGCCGTCCCGGCATGGCGTCCAAGGCTAAACCAAGGCACAGAAGTTATATACCCACTACACTCCCCTAGTTCCTCGTCATCGTCGCCGCGCCGCGCACAATATTCAACAAAGCCAGTGGCGTAGCCACAGGCTCTGGTGGCACTAGCGTCGCCAGTGGCGTAGCCAGAAATATCATTCTGGCGCTGTTACACACACAAGTTGAAAAACTCAACAGTACCCGCGCCCGAAAAATATCAGTTCGTTTCTGCCAAGAAACTGGTACTCCTCTAATTTTTGTTTTTGACACTTTATTATGTCGGCGCGGTATACAAGTAGTACGGGCAAAAAGTAAAGCGGAGGGCGTGAGGAAGCTATACAGAGCTCGCAAATTTTCGGGAGGGGGTGGTGTCTTTGATAGCCAAGTGCTGTCCTAACTACGCCCCTGTTAGGTTAGATATTTCATCGCGGAAGGCTTTTTTGTTTGTTTGTTTTTGTGGAGTTTTACGTCCCAAAACCAGCTCTGATTATGAGAGACGCCGTAGTGGAGGGCTCCGGAAATTTCTACAACCTGGTGTTCTTTAACGTGCACGGACATCGTACAGCACATGGGCCTCAACATTTCGCCTCCATCAGAACGCAGCCACCGCGGCCGGAATTCGATCCCGCGACCCTCGGATCAGCAGCAGAGTACCATAGCCACTAGACCACTGTGGTGGGTCATCGTGGAAGGCTTGTTCATCAGCGTCCTAATTCCTTTATTTTATCAGGGGATCCCGCTGCACATCACATCGTTTGCTTGTTATATACCTATACATAAGTGTTCATATATACCTATACATAACAGATAGTTTTACTGGAGTCTGGTAATTAAAGCGATGTTAATCAGATGCTACGGAACATAACACTAAAGATAGACTTGGAGATGGCACAAAACTACAACAAAACAATTGGGCGCCTCACGTTTGCTCAATAAGCGCGCCACGCGAAACCTTTGTTACAGCGTCAAGAGCCTGCCGATACAGCTATAACTTCTTTTCTCCGCCCCATGAATATTAAACTGAAGGCGGCTCTCCCTTTCCTCCTAATGACGCATTTGGGTTGGGGTACGATGTGTTTTTCAGACACATGGAAAGACGACGCCTTATAGGCTGGTGATCTGCATACGCATTTGACGGCTGAGTCATTAACCGGTATTGGGAGATAGCTGGAGCGAGTATAAATAGGGCCACAGAATCATGGTCGTAGCACGGCTTCGCACCTTCAGCAGACTCTAGTTGCTCAAGGCACCGTAAGTACTGCGTCCCTTCCAGGACATACCTTTCTCACAAATATTTGTTGTGCTGCGTTTACTGCATGGTCCCTTGCTTGAGCTCACCCAGGCAAGCATGGTGTAGAGCTTAGGCTTGCATGCTTGGGTCGTAGTTCAGCCTCGGAGCTCTTGCTGTTTGGCTCAGACGGACCCGACAGTATTTTGTCCGTATGACCTCTACATATAAGTAATTTCTGGCCTCCGCATGAAGTTCTAGGCATATGAACCATTTCTAAATACAGGCCGAACAGAAAAGAATCTTCTATTAGCTTGTGGCTTATTAATTTTCCCATTCCTCTCAGCTTGAAGTTATTATCGCATGCAGCTACGCCCTAAAATTTATCCCTATTTATTACACGCGGTGTGTAGTGCATCAGGGCCGTCGCTTTCAACCACATCGGCAGAGTTGTTAGACTACTTAACTGGACAGATAGTCGTTGTCCGGCATGTTTGTTGGAACAGCTGCTTTCCCCTGCTGCCTTTATGAGTCTTGCGCTCATGCTGAAATACGCAGCAAAACTATACCTGTACGTGAACAATGTTGTTCCATTCCCAAGAACCATTCGGTTGCGATAGGAGTTAGGACACTCCATAGAGGAATGCACGTCTAGAAGCTGTCGTGCTATCATGGCAGTAGCGTGAATTTGCGGTGCCCGCAGTTTATTTAGAGGGTTATGATAAGGAAACAAGGAATCCCAACAGTGGAGCCCTCCAGAGTCGCTCTTGCGACTCTGCGAGGCTGGTGGCTGATACTTATGGTTCATACCTGACATTGCACCATTTTTAACGCGGTTGCGTTAAGAACCTCCCGTTGTACTGGTGTTGACGTCGGTGTCGGCATAGGCGACCGGCGTAAATAATCATCTGGTGCTACCGCCACCACCTTAACATCCCGGAGGAACGCACCACGCGAGCGCTCCGCCATAGCGCAGCTACTCCAATGAGCAGAATTCAATTTTTGTCAAAGTAAGCTCCGTCAAAACTCCGATTTTAATAAAGCCTACACACGTGGTAGCTCGGAATGCTAATTCTATTACGAGGAAACTTAATTATGTTACGGCGAAATTCAAACAATTCCAGCACTTTATAGAGAAGGCGCCAATGCGGCGCCTGTGCGCGTGAAATCTGCATAGAGGAGCATAGCTTCCACTGCTCACGAATGCTGACAGAAGGAGCAAATACTTCCGCGCTAGGGCAAAATGCGCCGCCATCTTCCCTCTCTTGCGGTGGATTTGGTTCCGTGTTCTGGTGCCGGGGGCACTGTGGAGCCTTCCTCAACGGCGGCTACTGATAGGCCAGCCCCGCCATGGTGGTCTAGTGGTTATGGCACTCCGCTGCTGATCTGAGGGTCGGGGGATCGAATCCCGGCCGCGGCGGCTGCATTTCGATGGAGGCGAAATGTTTGAGGCCCGTGTGCTTTGAAATGTCAGTGCCAGTTAAAGAACCCCAGGTGGTCGAAATTTCCGGAGCCCTCCACTACGGCGTCTCTCATAATCAGAGCTGGTTTTGGGACGTGAAACCCCACAAATAAATCAACTGATGGAGCGTCCACGTCAATAACTACTCAGTTATGTAACTCAAGAACATGGCAAACGAACGACAAGGCGATGAGAACGAAGCAGGATTACGCTGTCGCATTCCACTCCTAATAGCGAATTTTAAGCTTCCCTATTCCCCCAATTTTTTGTGCTGCTAAGGAAACACGACATTGATACTGCATAGGCCCACAAACAACAGACAAAGGGAGATTTTCAACGCTTCTTCTATCGCTATGGCCGTATTAACCTGCGCCCTGCGTCACAGACCGCAGACGGCGCAGAAAAACTTGGGAGGGTACTGCTGACCACATGTGCGACCAACATGCACTGCTTGTTTTATTGCGATAGCAATTATATGGACAGTCTCGGCTGGTTTTTGCCGTCCCCGTCGCCGCCGTCATGAACCGTATATGTATAAGGATGTATATATATATAAAAGTCCCAAAAAGAAATAATTCGGATAAATGCTTCCGACGCGCGGAATCGAACCAGGAACCTCTCACTCCGCAGCGCGCGGCGCTAACCACTACGCCACAAAAAGCAGACGCTTGAAGGAGCTAAGGGCGAGCCTTATATGCACACCCTTTACCGCTGGCAGGACTCAGAGATGAAGGCGCTTAGCTATAGCGTTTCTTCATTACCAGCGACATGGTGCGAGGTGCGCAACGGGGGCAGCCGCGTTTCCAACAGGAGCGCTGTTCAAACTGAGAATGTCCATTGTGACAGCTTATTCGCGCTCGTTCGGTGTACATCTGTGCGTTACGGTTTCGTGCGTGCTTCACTTGATAGTTCGCGCTCATCTTCTGTTTGTTCATTTAGCGGCCTCCCCTAGCTTTGTATGTGTAGCTTTGTGACCCACAAAGTATAAAGCACTTCGTACCAGCACGAGCTGCCCACGGGAGACGCTCACTTAGCAAGTGCATGTTTGCTACATTTAATATTGCTCCTGAAGCTGCAAGCCTCACTTCGTATAGCATTACAGTTTCTTGCTATCGCATTCATTGCTTCGCCCTGGCGGCGAAACTGTGACTTTTTTCTCTAGACGGCGAATAATTGGCAGTTTGCCCAAGCAGTCTTCTGCTTCTGTTAATGCTCTTTGCCGGTTCCCCTTATCTTGCACGGTCGCCTTACCTTTGCGTGTGTACAACAGTTCACAATAAAACTCCTCGAAATCATAGGGTGGCCCTGCTTTCAGCCACCTATTTCGCTCGTAAGCTCGCACACCACTACCATCCCACCCACGAGCGCGCAAGTACAACTTTTCTTCACATACATTCTCTGGTGTTAGCACTCATGCAATGACGACATGAGACCACTGTAGGTGCCAGGTACATAAAATGTGCAATGCTCTTGGCATTCAACTGCATTAGCATATCTGGTTTGGATTATTAAATACTTGATATGAAATTAAGGACCACACAGCTCGAAATGGAGAAAAATAAGTGTATGAGAAAGAGAGCGAGCTTAATGGATCAGGGTGCAAGCAGGAGCACCCGATATCCTTATGCAGATTAAGACAATGAAGAAAACAGGGCGGGACACGTAATGCGAAGGACAGGCAGGCATTGATAACGGCAGAATAGATACCGACAGAGGGAAAACGTAGCAGGGGCCGGCAAAGTATGGGAGGGGGCGATGAAATTAAGAGAGTGACGACATAACGTCCAATCAACTCGCTCGAGACAAGGTGAGAGGCCTTCATCGTGCAGAGGATCTAAAATGGGGAGGCTGGGGGGGTAGTGAGTATGATGGTGGTGGTGGCAAGGACCCTGTTTACACACCTTTAAAATTGTTACATCGTGCGGTCTAACCTTGCAGTAATTTTAAGTTTAACGAAGTTTGCTTTGATGCCTTCCGGAATTGCCTAGCCCAGTACGCAGGCGTCATGCATTCTTACTATTACATTTACGAGCCGATATTCCGCACGCATATCATAACATTAATCTTCATTCACTTGTGATGTCACCAAAAGTTATACTGCTGACACAAAAATACGCTAACTTGCAAAAGGAATCGCCTGTCCAGAGAACGTTAGGCCGACGCAAATTGACGCAAGAAATTACGGCATTCAGATCTCCCGTAGTACCATTGTGCTCACAACCAGCCAGTGGTATAACTTATATAATATACCATACTTCTGAAAACAAATTTCTGAAAATGCTTTTAGCGTGTAATCTGACGTGTGGCGTGAAATGTATCTTTCGTTGGTTCCCTGTGGTAGCTTCACTCTTGCTGTGCGTTCTGTCTTCGTGCTATAAGTCTGCAAATTTTAATTAGCTCTTAGGCATCTTGCTTACTGGCTGGCTTTGCAGTCAAGCTGCCTCTGTGGAGCTGTTTATTTGCTATCTTCAACATTTATGTGCATGAGTGTACGCGGTAAATAGTTTTTTTGTGCCATGGCGAACAATGTGATTCACGGGGAAAAAATGCATGTTAAGCCTCCTCGCCGGAACCTTTGAGTCAGCACCCGCTGCGGGATAAAATTAGGACATTTCCTTGAATTTTCTAGATGCAGCTAAGAGGTGCGCTTGAATAGAGTGTCACCATCAGGACGCGCACATTCGAAGGCAAAATGGGAAGACATGGCCTATCAGTACGTTTAACACATAATAGGCTAGCAGGAAGCAGTGTTTTTATTGATTGATTTAATAATACATTTTTGCACCTTAGCTAACGCATCCAATCGATTATAAGTGGTGTTGCGTTATGCGGTTGTGATCTTACTAGCAACGAGAAGGTATTTGAAGGCAAATAATGGCCCTCCCACGTCCATTTGCTGACACCCTTCCCACAAAGACAATTCGCCACTTCTGAATAATGGACACAACACTTTGATCATTCATATAGGGGCTCAGACAGGTTTGGTAAAATTAGATTTTTGTTCGTTAATCAAAGAACATGCAGAAATATGCCAACATAAATGCTGCGCATGGCGCTTAGCCCCTATCTCGAGCAAGGAATCGAGGCATTTCAATCACACGTGAAGTGGCCGCATGATTGGATGAAAGTACGTCATGATACCTTTCATGAATCAACCACTGTAACAAGTCCTATAAACGGGAGCTGGCTACCATGAATTGGATGTAGAGAAACAAAACAACGCGTTCCTTCACTGTAATAGTTCTCTGTTTTCACGCTGTACTGAAGACGCGTCGGACGAAACTGGTGTCCATTTGCTAATTACGCTAGAGCGACCTTTTCTGTGCAGAATGGGCGTCGCTATTGGCCTCGAGATCTTGGAGTGGCGCCCTCTCGCGTGTGACGTCAGAGCGGGGACTCCGATTTCAACCGCGCTGCAGCAGCCGCTGCTCCTGTACGCGTATCGTCTGCTTCACGTGAGAACTTTGTCGAACGAACAGCCTCGCGACGGTCAACTAACGCCTGCAACGATTGTTTTCGAGTGTAATCTTGAACTTGTTTTAGCTGCGGCCCAATCGACTGGGCCAAGAAATCCCCGGATGGCCGACGAGTGCGCCGATGCCACCGACCGCATTGCTCGTAAGAAAGTGAAACTATGTGTGAGTGTTCGCGCTCGTTATCTTGTTTCCGCCGTACGATACTAATTAGTTTGGGTGTTTCTTTCGATATTACAGTAAGCGTGCCGTTCTGGAGCATCTACAAGTATGTAGATAAAGCTTGCGAAACGTCGCGGTGTCTCATCGAGGGCGAGGCGGTGTACGACGCAGGTCACGTTGTTGAATGCGCGGTCGAGGCCGTCAACGGAGGTCGCATCACCGTCGCCGCTCTCGTCCTCCAAACAAGTGGACTCACCAACCCACCGCACAACGTCTCTGTCGTGATCGACAGCAGTGAAGTGGCCAATGCTCGCTGCTCGTGCAAAGCAGAGTGAGGCAACGTCAAAGTGTAACATAACATAGAATTTATGTTCACTGCTGGTCTGCAGTTGGTGTCGAGCTCATATCGCCTTTTGCATTGTGTTAATGTTTCTAAATTAAGAGGCAAGTTCACTATTGAGACTAGTTTGAATGTTTAATGTTGGCACCATGAAATATTTAATTGCGGCACCATTTCTATTATTTCTATAAATGAAAAGAGACTTCGTAGGTGACTTCGTGGCTTCGTAGGTAAAATACGCCTGTACACCATCCAGACGCAGCCGTGGTCTCATACATCCTGCGCCGCTCAGCTGAGCTCACGAGGCGCGCTTACCCGCGAGGCGATTCGGAGGCCGCGTCGTCGGCTCCTTGTCTAGGGGCCTTCGCGGAAGGTTGTGGGACGGCACCGCACCTGGTGTAAGTCGCCTATGCTTATAGCCTGCGTGCAATAAACGGCTTAAGTATTGGCGAGGCGCTTAAACACGGTCACAAACTTACCGAAGAGTGGCGCGTACGGTGGGTAGCAGAATAAGTCACTGTCCGCGAAGTGTTTGCTGCACACGGTCGATGAAGGCGTGGGGCGCTTTCCCATTCTGAGCTTGACCATCCACTTCTTCTTCAGCTTTGGGTCCTTAGGATAGTTGTGAAAGCTAACGCCTCTTTCACGAGCGGACGAAGTACACTGAGGCACAGAGCAGTACTTCACCATTGCGCAGCACTCGCCGCGGAGACACGCGGCCGCAGTTCTAAAAAACAAAGAGCCGTAGTTCTAAATGAACGTTAAAAGCAGACCCACGGTTGTTCGAACAGCGTCAGTAGCCACCATACGCGAGATAACCAACTGAACTGCTTTTTTGTTGAGATTTACCGCAACGGTGGCTTCAACACGGCGCTGGGCCTACGTAGCAGACGAAAGCGCGCGAATCCCCGCTCTGACGTCATACAGGCGCCGTTCGCAGCGCCGCCATCGGTCGCACACCAGGCGAATAGAGACAACGTAATTTAAGGAGCCCCGCAGTATCTTGTGAACATGACAAGAAACCATTGTCAGACAGTCGTGCGAGATCCTGTTGAAATTTCAGCCAAATATTATTGCACTGCACGCGCCTGGGAGTTTCCTATTTCAATATATACCTTGAAAGTGTTTGCTCTTGTTTCAACAAGTCACATTATATTGTCCCCCCTTTCATAAACATCGACTCGATGCTTGGGAAACGAGAGAAATAACTAACATATGGGTAGACGGGTCAGCCATCGGGAGTCAATGTCCATAAGAAAAAAGTGGAAGGGCGCGGTTGCGGTTGGAAAAATAGAAATACGTGTGTATGGAAGCACCCAAGGTCACTGAAGAGAAAAGGAAAGTAAGTTTCACACGGCAACACGTGAACAAGGGCGAAAACACAATTACTGCGTGAAATACGGCTTGATCCGTACGACGTGCACAGTTTCGGGCCCGAGCTGTCGACGAGGAGGCATGACGCCGTCCGGAAGCACCTCGTATGCTAGATCACCAACACGTCTCACGACCTTGTACGGCCCGAAGTAGCGGCTTGGGATTTTTTTCAGACAACCCCGGCCGCCGGATAGGTGTCCACACCCAGACTCGGTCGTCGGGGCGATAAGCAACGTCTCCATGGCTGAGGTTGTAACGTCGTGCATCGGAGCCTTGCTGGTGGCTGATGTTTACGCGAGCCAGTTGACGGGCTTCTTCGGCGTACGGAGTGTATTCCTCTGTGCCTGGAGAAGGGTCATCGCTTCGGTGGCACGGAAGCATGGCATCAAGCATCCTTTGGACGGTTAGCCCGTAAACAAGACGGAAAGGCGAAAATCGGGTCGTTTCCTGCGTTGCGGTGTTGTAGGCAAACGTGGTGTGCGGGAGAACCTCGTCCCAAGTTTTGTGCTTGACGTCCACATACATTGCCAGCATATCTGCGACGGTTTTGTTCAAGCGCTCCGTTAGCCCATGAGGATGGTACGCTGCTGTTTTGCGGTGACTCGTACAGCTCAGTCTGAAGATGTCCTGCATCATTTGCGCTGTAAATGGCGTCCCTCTATCTGTGATTACGCATGACGGGGCGCCATGCCGCAGGACGATCTGGTGTACGAAGAATCTTGCGAGTTCAGAGGCCTTGCCGCGGGGTAGGGCTTTTGTCTCGGCATAACGGGTCAAGTAGTCCGTTGCAACGATGATCCACTTGTTGCCAGATGACTATAAAGGGAAGGGTCCGAGAAGATCCATTCTCACGAGGTCGAACGGTGTCTCGGGTGGTGAAATTGGTTGCAGTAGTCCCGCAGGTTTCACAGGCGGTCGCTGACTGCGTTGGAGGAAGGCGGTTGAATACCGTGGGGTGGCTACACATCGCCCCAGTGACACGCGGCGCGTGCTGCGCCGTTGGGGAAGTGCGAACGCATTGAAAGAAAAAAAGTGAAGCGAAAACCTTCAGAGCCATGATGATCGCAGCCACCCATTATTGCCAATTTTTTACCCCCGTCTGTGTAGCTTTCATCCCGTCCGTCGAAACTCACCTTAGAGTAGAACTCCTCGCTAACTAGAACATGTAACTCAGCTTGTATGTGCGTAGCAATTCGGAAAATTATCACGGCAGGCGACTCGTGAGGCGATGCGTTCTTCTGGTGATGCCAATTCGAGAGTTACCTGGGATCCCCCCCCCCTAGGAAAATTTGAGAAATACCGGTCGCCCTCGTAAATAATTTGCGGTGATGGCCCTGCGACGTTTCTGTGTCATTAGAGGGTTTACATATTGTTTTGTGGGGTTTTACGTCCCAAAACCAGTTCTGATTATGAGAGACGCCGTAGTGGAGGGCTCCGGAAATTTCGACCACCTGGGGTTCTTTAACGTGCACTGACATCGCACAGCACACGGGCCTCAACATTTCGCCTCCATCGAAATGCAGCCGCCGCGGCCGGGATTCGATCCCGCGACCCTCGGATCAGCAGCCGAGTACCTTAGCCACTAGACCACCGTGGCGGGGCAGAGGGTTTACATAGGTCTCAGCCTTACCGTCATGTATCATTTATCGTTCATCCTCACGCTTACAAACAATCACCCTAAAAACGGGGGAGGAAAGTGCAATATCAGTGTGCATTAAAATGTACCGAGTGCTGACTAATTCAATCGCGCGGTTTAAAATTGCTGAACGTTTCATACATAGATAGGTTAGACGGTAATGTTTCTCTCTTCTTTTTTTTTGTTAGTCGCGTTCGTTTCCTTTGTTATCCAATATAAGAGAACTCTATATAATTTCTTTGCCAGGAGCTCAAGCTATCATGAAGCTTGAAATCCGCGGGATGTTCATCGCTGCTTGCGCTGCGATGGTCGTAAGCACCGTCACCAGCGAGCTAGTACCCCCAGTCCCTGGAGAACACCAGTTGCCTCACCGAAATACCAGTGAATTCCCTTTCTTATCTGGCAATGGTAAGTCTGCACGTATTTTTGGATGATGTACTTTTCTAGCGATCTGATTTATGGCAAATAAGTTCTGCAGAAATCCGCAAGGCGGAGTAACGTTTATGAAAGGGAAATTAGCATCCACCTGTTTTGTAGCACAAGGCTACAAGGAATCCATGCGCATTTCTTAGATAACTCGAAACACATGGCCGTGAATATAGTTGTCGATGGATTCGCCCTCGCGCTGTCAATCGCTAGCCTCCTGGTTAGCTCAATTGGCAGAGTGAGCGCCCCCGACAGACGTTGGTCCCGGGTTCGAACCCCGAACCAGGACGAATTTTTCGGCAACCAGGAAGTTTTCATTCCCGAGAAATCTGATTTATTTGCATTTGCACAACTTGCGCATCAATGTTTACGCAATCATAATCTCACTCCTGCGTCAGCGCTCTTATTATTCATTATTGCCCTACGATCTAACACGGAATCGTGCTTTTCACTTCTTAAGAGCAGGTTCCGTTAGTTATTTGTTTATTTTGTCAAACTTGTGCGGCAGAAACATTATTTGGAGCGGGTATGAGCGCCTTCGAACTTCCTTTGTGAATTTAACCAAGAAACAACGAGGAATTTTCATATGAGGAGTGTACTCAAGGTCCTTCAAATAAGTTCCTCTTTCCGACTCTTCTTTACGAACAGGTGAATGCGATGCCTTTGGACACAAAATTGACGGCGGCAAAAGCAAGCGCTTACACGATCCCTGCGTCCTAGTTGAATGCAGCTCAAGTGGAAGCATACTAACCGTGCTAGGGTAAGTACTGCACCAATAAAATTTGTTGCTGGGCTAGTTGGTGCATAGTTAAAATATAAGACGGTGGCGCAAAATGGGACAAGGACGAAACAGGAAGAAGCGACGTATACAAGCGCACTATACGTGTACGTATACACTATACGTACGTACGCACTATACGTATACAAGCGCTTGTATACGTCGCTTCTTCCTGTTTCGTCCTTGTCCCATTTTGCGCCACCGTCTTATATTTTAAGTACTGCACGTTGTATTTCCTTCATCGAACACATTAAAGAAATAAACCACTTGCGGAACTTTACCCATGTAATTTAGCAATCTTCACCACAAACAAGTTCGCAATCACGATAGGTTCTCCTTCGGGCTATGCTATGGGTGATGTGGTGTAGAGCTGGTGTTTAGTAAGTAGCAGAACGTAAGGAAGATTATGCGGCTGGTTCGTCATTAAACTGGTGTATAAGGAGCACCAGCTTGCTTTTCTTATGACATATCGGTAATAATAAGTGCCGTGGTTTTAATTTCCAAAACCACGGAATACCTGGTACGCCATAAGAGAACGTACGCCACTTTCTTTCGGGGGGTTGCGTCCCCGAAATGTCACCGCCTCATCTAAGGTCTAAACAGCGGATTTTCGCTCAGAAGCCGTGCGCAACAACGATCGAAACGGTTTCAACGAATCTGCAGTAGCTTCAGATTTTGGTTTGGGGGAAGAGATCAAGCAGTCTTGCTCTCGCTATAAACAAATGGTAAGTTTCATCTCAAGATTCATCCGATGTTTTCATTATTTGCCTTCTGTAGGAGAATACCGCAGTTCTAAGCGGACTGTGAAAGTACGCCATTAAACGGCTCAGTTTTATTGATGAAAACGAAGGAAGTAGCCTAGTGTGTAACGGGTAACTTTTACTGTTGTTCCGTCAGAGTCATACGAATCATTGACTCAGCAGACGAGTTTCCATTTTCACTCAAAAGCATAAGCGTTCCCTTTTCTCCACCCAAACCCCACTGTACTATTAAAGCTTCCTGAAAGCAGAAACTTGGAAAGAAAATACTGCTTAAGTTCCGCCTGAGGTTGCAGCGTGCTGCTACGCCTTAATGTTTATATTTAAGGAGGTTAAGTAGCCATGATAATCCGCTTTCGTACGCGAAGATTAAAAGTATACAGTCTTAATGCGGTATTGTGTGCTACACTCATTTGTATAAATTGACGCACAATTACAGGGACACGTCATTAAATCAACAATGAACAGACAAGCTTGAACCATCCGTAAGCTGGACGACAGCCGTGTAAATTAAAATATAATTTCTGAGGTTTTACGTCCAAGAACCGCTATAAGCAATATAAAATACGCCGTAGTGGAAGGCTCCGGAAGTTTCGACAATAGAAATGAAGTGGTTTAGAATGATAAGGTATCGCTAGAACAACATTTTCGTTAATTGCGCGATTTTACGTTCCACATTTCAAGAGAGAATGAATGTCAGTTTTCGTTTTGTAATTCGCGCGGGAACATCAGCCTTGTGACGTGGGATGGCTTTTTTTTTTGTATTCTCGCCAGATTCGCTCCATCAAATGCCCTGAAGCCCCCGGTGTTGTCTCTGGCTTCCCATATGAGTTGTCAATGTCATTTCGAGTAAAGGAATGTATGTGACCGAAAATGGGACGATGTTTGTGACAATGCAGGTCCTTGTTGATATATAGTTATGTAGGACTTAGAAGAGGCGATCGGAGATATGTGACGTAACGCGTATTAGTGCTGGAATTTCAAAGCGGAGTCGTCACCCATTCCTCGTGTGTGTCTTTCATTGCCACATATGTTTCTAAAACGATTTGGACAAATACTGCCACATACGGCACGTGCCATATATAGCCACATTTGCCCAATTCCTGATATGGCCACATGTAGCATTTTTGTAAGGGCTGTGTCTTCTTTTTGCGCGTCTTCTAGCTTCATCGTCATCATTATCATCATCATCATCATCATGATCATCATCAGCCTATTTTAGGTCCACTGCAGGACGAAGGCCTCTTCCAACGACTTCCAATCTACCCTATTGTGAGCGAGTTGGTTCCACTTTGTGCCTGCAGAACTTCTTAATTTCGTCGCTCCATCTAACCTTCTCCTCTCGAGAATGGTGTTTCTTTTTGCGCATCCTCTAGCTTACCGAGGGCCTACTCCTCTCGAGATTGGTGTTTTCGGTATTGTGAAAGGCTACCCTACTAATGCGAGGAAGATTGCTTACACTTTAGTGTCCCTTCAGCGTTCACCGACATCGCACAGCACACGGGCCTCGACATTTCGGACGCGTAGGAACTGTGACGAAGTGGTGACGCGTGTAGGTTGCAATGCTTTCTGTCCAAAAAATGCCGACGAACTATTTATAAAATTTAATCTGGGTCTAAAGCTGTCACGGTGATGTATTAGAGCGCGCTCTATTTCCACAATATTGTGTCGAAGCATCATGCGAAATACCACGTTATAGCATGAATAGCATCGACACCACTCACTTGAGGAATTTTCTAAAAACGTCTCCGAAATGCTCCTGGAAAATTATCATCGCCGACCGGAGCACACTTCTGTTTTGTAATTTCAAGAAATGAAGCCCTGAATTGGGAAAGTCAACGCGTGCCCACGCGGGTGCTTTCTCGGAACATTCTTACTTCAAGACCATGGTACATATGCCTTCTTTCTTTCGTTTCTTATTATCAATTACGAGCGCGTACATAAACGTTACGCATAGACAGCAGTGTATACCCTTTATCTGCTACCCACGCCGGCAATTTAACAAGCGCTAGTGGCCCCGTTCCCATTGCGGGGTGTTGTCTTTGTTTCTTTCGATAACACAACACGCAGGGACTACTGACAATAAACGATTTCGTCTATTGTATTCTAGAACGATCATCTGCCCAACAACATCGGTTCTCTAAGCATGTACACTTAGGAGGCAAGCTAGCTTCACTCGTAGGATATGGCACCCTGGGTAATGTTAGCGTATGTTTATGTTTCAAAGGTAATCGCCATATATGCGAAGCTGTGTGTAGACTGTATTGCAAGAATAAATGCACATGTTTTAGTCAGCAGTGTATCTCTTATATTGGCGTTTCTTTTATAGGCTCAATACTGGAACGTGCAGATCACCATTTCCTTTAGTCATATATTATTCGTAAAGGACATTTAAGTCTTTGTTTTATACAATAACATGTGTAATAGTTCTGCGTTTCTTAATTTGCATCATTGCGCTTTCTATTGGAGAGTTTACCCAAAAGGAACAGCACAGGAGTCTGACATGAGAGATAATGTAAAGCATCTTTTGAAAATCAAACTTTCATAATAGTAATTGTGAGAGATCAAACTGGGTTCATGTTATGGTCGGCCATTTCACGGATTTCGCTAAATGACTTACATTGAAATTGAAATTGAAATTTATTCCGCAACAGGACATGTTACGAGGAGGGCAGGTAAAAGCTGTGAGAACAGCTTGAGGATCCCTGACCCACAGGTACACAGGGTAGCACAGAGGACGTGCGGACATTACCTGTAACTGTAGCACTACTCACAGCACCGATGTCACTTATTCTCACTTGCAGCTGTTCCGAAGAAGAAGTTGAATGCGTACTTGAATCGCAACCGGGAATGGCAGAGTCATCTGCTAAAACATGGCCAGAATGCTGTAAACGTTGCCACAGAACGCCTGCCCCCAAACCTCCCGTATTTCCACCCATTGGCCGACCGCCAACCCATCCTGGAGATGGACACCATTGGCCAAGAACCTCTGGGGAGCCCAGGAAATAATACGGGTACTCCTACAATTGAGGCGCCGTATCACGCGCACAGTGGGAAATCGGATACTCGCGTCTGGTTCACACTTACTATGTCCTCTGGCTATAGTTCTTAATGTACACATTAGTTTTAGAGCCCACAGGCAATCTAAGGAGGGTGTCTGATTAGAGTAATGCATGGTGTTAGTGACTTGGCTTGTATATCTCATATTCGATAATAAAGAAAGCTTTGCAGAGGAACCTTGATGATTTTCTTGTAGTTTTGTTCGTGTCAATGAAATTAAACCCTAAATGGCTATTTTTAAGAGAGCCTATTGTTGGTTATTGACTTACAGAAATCACAAAAGCTTGAATAGTGAAACGAACTACCAATATACACGTATGAATTTTATTAGGTAAGTTAAATGACATGAAAAAATAAGATCTTATTTTCAGAGGTACTTGTTCTATTTCCGGGTAGTGCAATGCAGTTATAGCAGCAGAAGTAAAGCTCCTGTGCTCTTTTTCCTTGGTGATATTTTGTTTCCCGCTATTGCTAAATTTGGTGACCGTATTTTTGCTGGCCATAGCGGCATGAACCGCGCAATCAACTGATGAGCCGAGTAAGAGTAGCGCACGAGGAGAACGATACCCTGGGCAGCTTACGGACGCCACCATCTCTTGGCAACAACTGAGCGAACGCGAGCATCTGTAAATAAAACTAAGTCTGCATTCAACCGTAACAGTTTTGCGTTGTAGATGCTGGGTCTTGTTGAGCAACAAGGCGGAGTTGCTGCCGACAATTCTTCCGCGAAGCGCACGCTTCGCTCGACAGCCACCACTGGAGATCCCGGTCTCATAGGCGCGGACACGGCTCGCAGGCACCATTTTCTTGCTGTGAAAGCAGGAAGCAAACCACTGTCACCTGTTCAGCAGAATTATTTCTCTGTTTTGTAAAGTGGCAGATACGATGAGTAAAGCGATGATAACGGGGCGTCTAAAGTTCTTAGACGTGCTTGATGTGTCACGACTGCGAACGGACATTCGAGTGTAATTTAATGTATGCTTCAGTATAAGCACGTGCTTACAAAATTTCAAGTACTAATGAGAACATACGGTGCCCCAAGAAATGCATCCCGTCTCCGCGACTCTTGAGTGGTCAGCACTTTTGAGTGGTCAGCTCATGTTCTCCCGTATGTAACTCAACAAGATTTTCAAGTTTTTCGCTTTGTGGGTATAGCGTAGCTCCGAATGCACAAGAATTCATGATGCAGTGCCTGCAGGCTTGTTTTCAAAAAAGAAAGTGCCTGTTTTTCCCGCTTTCTGTATGTGAACACCATTCTTTACCGTTTAGTCACGAGGCCCTAATTGACAGACGTTGACACATTCGCTTTTACAGACGGCGTCGCGTGGGAGCGGCTAGAGCGTCCAGAAAGCGGCGGGTGCTCGGTGGCTGGTCTCTGTGCTGCGCCATCCGCCTACAATGCCATTTTTCTTGTTCTTTACATTGTTGACACGGTGCGACACACCGCAGACTTTCTTGTTTGTTTGTCGTTTTTTGCACCAGGCGCGAATATACGTCCGTAGTTTTGACAACAACTGGCCAAAAAGAAAAGGAAGTTTGCCTAGTTTTGGCAGCTTTCTCTCGTTGTAAACGCGCTGATGTATGCGTGTTTTCGAGGTCTCTCAGAGGAGAAAATGCTGCCGATTGTTTTTGGCAATGTGGCTGACATTTATCAGGATTTTTCACGAAACAATGACGACTTTGAAAGCATCGACAGTGAGGCCGCTCCGATCTAGTGCGAGAAGTGCAAGACTGTATTCCACGTCCGCTCTTATTAAGCATTTTCACGTTGAAGTTCCTTTTGACTGAATTTGGTGCACATTGTTTGTGGGGGCCCTGCTAAAAATGACAAAACCTGCAGTCGTCGCCAGAAACTGCGCTGCTGTGTTGCTAAATGAACCCTGCCTGTACCATTCGAACCAACGTTGGTCCGAACGACTTTGTCGAGAAATTTGTTGAGGTTTCGAAAAGCATGCCTGCGCATGCAACTGACCGTAAGGTGAAACGACAAAGTGATTTGCTTGTCTGGAATGACTCAGTGTTCCTGAACGCGTAAGTAAATACGTGATGACGATGCGGCATATCTCGAAACTATCGTTGCTGTTGGTTCTGCCTTCGTCACATTACACATGCGGTTCCGTGCGGCAGTGCCATTGCCTCACGCTGTACTGCACACTACTGCGGTAAACACGTCCGTTTAGCCTGTTACGCACCTCGCATTGCCGTCTAGTTCCTTCGTTTTGTTTCATGCGGTTTTCTCTAGCGCGTACAGGACATTGCGAAACGTCGTTGTTTCGCAATCGCGGAGCTAATGTATAACTTTTCACACAGCTGGGGCAAATAGAGAGGTATCGAGATTTTAGCACTTTCTGCGATTTGGGCAAGTATTTCGGTGCGGTATGCACTTCAGTGCAGCTCATGACTTCATGCAGTCAAAGCGGAACGTGGCGTAACTTAACACGCCTTACCTTTCCCTGTGCTAGCAGATGCTCTACAAACGGGTCGAGCCTCCTCAGGACAGCAATCTTCGATAGCCCAGCGCGCCCCCTATAGTCCGGGTTCATTGCGACGGCATAGATAAACCTAATGGAACTGGTATTTCTTTAGGAACGCGCTAAATGCAAAGAATGCCGTTTGTATTTGAAAAATGAAGGCTGACTTCAAGAACTCGTAACGCAAAGCTTAACCTTGACTTAGGTCACTCCGTCAACAAGGGTAGCAATACTTATGCCAAAGGCATTTATTGTCCTCAAGACTGCATAAACCAGAAAAGCAGTGCTGTCATAACAAACGTCGCCATTTTTCAACCTTATGACAAATAATTTGTTGAAATGCTCACCAACCTAATTGTTAAGACCGTATGAAAACTTGGGGAATTGTCGTTCTTACATTATTGAGCTAATATCGTGGCATACTATCTGCAGAACACTCTGCTGGTAAATATTAGAAGCATTTTACTGAGGTTCTTTACCTATCATCACCACTACCAACAGCCTGGCTACGCCCAATGCAGGGCAAAGGCCTGATCCGCCGTGGTGGCTTGGCGGCCAGCTGTAGGCCTGAGAAGCTCGGGGTAGCAGTATTCGTATCCCAGCCACAGCGGCCGATTTTAACTGGAGTTGAAGAGCAAAAAACGCCCGTGTACTTGGATTCGGATTGACCCCAAAAAACCCTAAGTGGTCGAATTTATTCAGAAGCTCTCTACTTTATTCTAAAAACTGGAACTCCTGTAGTAAGAGATAAATATCACCGCTGCGCCTTCTCATTCTACTCTCTCCTGAGAGTGAATGGGCCTGTTCACTCCCCCTGGGTCAAAAGAGTAATAGTAGATGTCCCGGTGAAGAAGAGACGCGTGGTTCTCCAGCCCTTCAGGGAGCACGGCTCGGCGTCTTCGGGAAGGGATATGATACATGGCAGGGTGTAAGGTGTAAGCTTTCGTAGCTTCAAGTGGCAACGTCCATGTCTGCTGGGCATGGACAAATTCGCCATGGGTAAGAATGAAGAAGCGCGTTTGATGATCGAGGCCTGGCATATCAAAAATAGTGGAAGCGCGTGCGTGAGTCAGCTATCGATTAGCTTAAACAGAGAAGAGATAGAATGCATTAACAGTTGTCTTTCGCGTAGACCGGCACGGGTACCCGTTTGACAGGTGGCACAACCAATCCTGAGCATGCGCAGATAAGTTGTGTGTCTTCTTTCTTTTTCGCCTCATTGCTCTTCAGATGATAGTCGGTGTTCGTGCCGTCCACTCCTCTTCCCTTGTGTCCGTGTTTTGCACGCCTTTTCTGTATATAATCCATCATTGCCAACTGGCTCAGCTTACTGTCTTTTTAAAGTCCATGTCTGGACGTCAGGGGCGACCATCCAAACTACATGACACCGTCGTTCAACGGTTGTAAACAACCCACGCAACGTCATGATATTTTCAAATCAAGTCAAGTTCTTTATTTCTGCCTTGTAAGGTTACAGGCAGTGGAGGTGCAGAGATATTCGCCAGACAAACGATTTGACGCGTGGACTTGTCTTCGTCAGGACGACTCCCGAGTCGACCTGACGAAGACAACACTTGTCGAAACGTTGTCAACAGTGACATTCCCTGTTCTACATCG
The DNA here is from genome assembly GCA_013339685.2 of Hyalomma asiaticum. Lineage (NCBI taxonomy): Eukaryota > Metazoa > Arthropoda > Arachnida > Ixodida > Ixodidae > Hyalomma > Hyalomma asiaticum. The sequence goes on along the minus strand of CM023490.1, from coordinate 54,171,257 downwards.
CTTTTAGCGGCCTGTTCATCGATTCAAGCCTCCATCCCCCCCTGAGCTCCTCGTTTACTTTGGATTATGCTTGGAGTATAACATGCAGTTACGTAGATCGCGACTTATATTTTGTGAGCACCGTTATATTCTACGATTTATAAAAGGCACGTACCACACCCGTTTCAATGTTGCAGCACTGAAATTTCAAGCGCCCTACTTCTTTGTTCGGAACACTAAGGGCTACGCCGCCGCGACCAAGGCACGCGCAAGAACACTGCTGGCGCTCGCACGCAGTGGTTCCCGTTTGAGCGTGCAGCGGCCGGTTCATGTTTCATTACTTCTCTCGGATTTCTTGCTGCAAATTCCAGCCATGCAGCATTGTGGACAAGACGGCACGCGTCAAAGGACTGTACGGTGAGTTCCGATGAGCTTAAATTCAATGTTGTGTTAGTTGTACCGCATACCTACGCATCACCGACCCACGGCATGCCCGTGCGCCTTTGTTCAGCCGTCGCTGCATCGTAGTAGAACGAGAGCCTTCCAATTTTGTGCCGTATCGCCCATCGGTGTTTCCTTGTCGCCTTGCCTGGGCGCTTAGGCCTGTATTCATAAACCTACCTTATCTTTGTCGCTTGCTTTCCATATCGACCCTGTGACATTAAGGTGTGTTCAGGGTCTAAAATCGTAATCAATGTGAAAGACTGCCATAAGGCTTATTTGTAAAAACTGAACTCATTCGTTCTTAAGCATATTAGAACACAGGAAAGATATGGAAACCAAGCAATATGGATAAGGTAGGTTTATGAACACGGGCCTTACGGTGCCAGTGTATGGGATTAAGGGACCCCTGCGGTTGCAGTTCGCGTCGTGCATGTCATGATGCGCGAATTTTTATCGCGTGAATAAGCCTGTTGTATCAGCATCTGTGGTGATGGTAATTTTCTTACGTAAATAGTGGTTGTAGTGTGCGTTAGCCGCGGTTCTAGCAATGTAAGAAAGAATACATACGCGCTATACCACCTAGCACGCTTTTGCCCAGCTTTGCTCGACTCCATAGGAATACCGGAACACCAGCCGTATACGGTACATCATCATCATCAGCAGCAGCAGCAGCCTGTGCAGGGCAAAGGCCTCTCCCATAGATCTCTAATTACATGTGGTACGTATGCTCTAGCAATGTGGGAAACCTGAATCTACGCCTATAATAAGCCCAGACCATGTGCATGTGTAGCATCATTAAGAAAATGCGTAACCCCTAATAATGAAAGACTAATGAATGGCCGGGACTGAGCCGGTTGTAGACACCTGGGAGCATATTTAAGATTCGCTGGCTTATCGTTACTACGGGGTGCATGGGCGGTGATTTCCTTTAAGGCTCTATGTGTTTCGAAGTAACGTATGGCTGGATGAAAATCGGAAGATATCCTTTGGTTTTGCTATCACTGAGCGTCCATCTTAGCGGGAAATGCAACAGTGACGTAATGACTTTTGCCGGCATTCTTCAGAAATGGGTTCGGCGAAAAAAAAAAAACAGTATGCGTTGACTGTGCGACTTGTGCATCATTTCCCAAGCGCTGCGCATACGCGCATCTCCGAGGCTGCGTGACGTCATCCGAACGCCGATAATTGTGCTTCCGTAGGAACATATTTTTAGGCAGAGTTCTTCAATCATACCAGTTGCCAAACTGCGTTCCGAAATCTGGACAAGCCGACGGCCAAATCGGCGGAGGTTAGCAGACTGTCGCCCCATCTGGGAGCCGTAACTGGAAACGCTAACTCACCGAATCTCGGAGGCGATGTTTATTGCATGAAAATGGCGGCCACAAACGTTGGAGCCCCGTAAGAGTTGCTCATCGCTCTCTTATCACGCGGCTAAAGACGGGCAAAAGAAAGGAGCAAGAGATAGAGACGCCTTACATTGCAATTCGCCTGCACTTGGATCGTCGACTTGCACCATACGCTTTTTCGCTTGCAGACGACACGCTCTGCATTAAAGGCCTTCTGCTGCTGTGTTGACACATCGATGCTGTAGTCATGTGAACTGAATACCACTGGTGCGCGCTTTGTGCTGGATTCCCAATGACACATCGACATTCAGACGAAAAAAAAAAGAATAGTTATTCACCGAAAGTAATCCGCTGTTCGAAAAGCTTTCTTGTTCTTTCACCAGCGGCCTCGGCAGCCGAACAGACGATTCCCTGCTTCTTTTGTGAGAGCAGTCAGCACGGAGAAAACACTTCGTGAACCTTAAGTGCTCTTGCAGAAGCAGAAGCGACGGCATAAGGTCAGTGAATTTTCTTGTTCTGGCGAAGACGCCATGGGGACGCCAGAATCACGGCGAATTGACGGATTTTCTGTGTGCGCAACATCGTTTGCATAAGGCTCGCTTCATTGGCGCGCCGGAGCTTTCTGCGCTCCATAACAGAAAACACACCAACATAGCATTTATTAGTTGGTTTCTCTGTCGACAGATGGCGCGACAATCTGCTAACCTCCGCAGTTTTGGCATTTGGCGTGTCCGGATTTTGATACATGGGGCCTATGGGGAGTTTGGTAACTGGTATGATTGAAGAACTCTGATTTTTAGGTTCTCAGGTGTTGATGTTCTGCGTGGCTCGTGAAATGTGCGCAGCACATTCTTGGTAGTCAACACACTGTAGGAGGGCGTTGACCTGGAGCATTAAAGTAATTCGAGAAAAGTATGCTTGACGTTAAAGCAGCACCGTTAGAAACAACAAAATATAGTATTTTTTTCGGGTAATCATTTGCGAAAAGCGCTGATATTCTTGTACACAGTGGTATAACGGACAGGCCTGAAGTGCGTGACGTTCTGCTAAAATACTTGCGTTCTTGATCCACGCTATGAAATAACGAAACGGGGAATGGTTCAAGGCCTCGTTTCTTTGTTAGACACAACCTCATAAATCTCGCACACAGTGAGGCCAAGGAAAGCTTAGGGGAAGTTGTTTGTAGTTGTGGGCTGTAATGTACTGATTGCGACATAAATGGAAACGAAAGCAGTGGACAAAAAGACACTCCGGCAGTCGGTGCGAGCCGACAACCTTCGAATGGCGCATCCGATGCTCTATCAACGGGGCTACGGCGGCGGCTGTTCCGTCCTCCACTTTATCGGTTATTTCTGTGCATTTACTCCTGGAAGAGTTGTTGGGCGCCACTCGTATGCCATGGCGGTGAATGTGGAACACTCTTTTTTGCCAGAAGGCGTCACGTTGTACGCCTTACTATTACGAGATGGCTGCTGTCGAATAAACCTTAGCATGCTACTTAGCGTATGCTATGATGCGACGGCAGTACGGGTGACCTAGCTGACGAGATGTGAATGACTGATCGTTGCCGAAAGGCAAGTGGTCTGTTGCGTCTAGGGAGCCGACCGTACACCGCACAAATGGGACACCGCAAGCAACTAGCTTATGTAATAGAGTGCCAACGGATGCAAGGTTCTGTATAAAGCGACGGAAGTGGGAGGCCCAGAACAGCCCCCGCCTATGACGTCGCAGTTAGGAGGACGTTTATTTTGTTCGGGAGCTCGACAGTGAAGCAGCACAGCGTACGCGCGATGATGATGCCAGCCATGAGCGATGAAGAAGATAAGCAAACGTGCGATGATGGTGATTCAAAGACGGGATTGTCTTCGTGAAACAAACGCCCACACTAGACACATATTTCAGGTGGCGTGAGGTGGATTTGCAATCAAACCAGGAAAACCTGAAGCTACAGCGCTATTGATTCATCGATATATTACAGGCCTACCGACAATACATTAATCTCTTGTACAAAGATGTAGGGAAGGCATAGAAGTTAGCGGCCACATTCGTGCCTTCAGAGTTGGAGAACATACCGGGGACGCTTGTGAATAATTTTATTCTGCAATGAAGAGAACACAATTTGATTTTATGAAGCAGGAGCCCGTTGTTATTTATTTATTTTTCTTGAGATGGCGATCAGCAATTACCACCTCAAGCAGGACTGTTGATGCATCTTATACAAGCATAAATGTGACCTCGTGGTCTAACTCAGACTACCGCGAATGATCCCACCGAAAGCACACGTCTGATTTGCTATGCGGTATGGCATCCTTTATCTGAAGCATTTAAGTTTTATTCCCGGCCCCCGGCGTATAGTGATCATACAGCTGGGCTACGAAGGAAAAAAAAATAGAAAGGACTCTGAAGACTCCAAGACACGATGCGCTGCAACGCACGCTGTCCCCTCTGTTGGCAATGCGCTAGTAACAAGAGAGAAACTAACTGGAACACATAGAGAGAGAGAGAGAGATATGACTAGTTGCACATAGAAGGAAAGAAACAAAATAGAGGGCTTATATAGAGCAGGAAAACTTAGCCCTGGCTTTGGTAAAATATCGCTGCTCATTTGCTTTTAATTTGCAATGTTTTCCTAAGCCCTTCCCCCTCACTCTACGCTGAGCTTCGGTGCCTGCGATAGCAGAGCAAAGCCTAATTTTAGTTTGAGGATGGCCTGCTAAGTAAGCGATGCATGAATTAGAAGGACATCTATATTTCTCCGTCTATACCGAGGCGGCGAATACATTCAAGTTTGCAAATAACGGAAATGAAATAGAGAGTCCAACAAGAAGGTACAATAATAGACTTACGCCTGCTACGCTGCGGAATTGATCCACATGAAAACGGAACGCATGTGTCCGATACGAGCATAAGATTCTATTTTTTTTTCTTTTCGTGCCAGTTATCATAATAAATGCTACCCCGAGAAACTCGCACTTTGTGTGGTTATTGAAATTTCGGAAATTCGCATGTGTAAGTCAATGTAAAGAACGATGCACTTTTTTGGCGCTTCCTGTTTCGTTTGTTTACTATAGGAAACGTTCTACAATGAAATACTGAAGTGCTGTCGACAGAACATGCTTTATTACAGAGTGGAAAAGGTACAACCCCAAAGCCAAAGCCATGCATCATTCCAACTAGATATGTCCGCTTCGCCCGCATTCTTTCAAAGCACTGGGCGCGTTGGAAGCGTAAAAATTCTTTAGAGCAATGGGTCGATTGAGTAATAGGGAAACGCCGGAATTTAACCGAATCTAAGTATCTAATTTTGCACTCTGCGTGCGGTGCAGTGACTAAATTGTAGACAACCCTAATTAAACCCTAGGCATATAGGGCGTCGGCTCAGCTGGGTTCCCAGGCAAACTTGGAACGTTGCCACCAGGCGGAAGTATGGGGTTACCCGGAATGTCGGGTTTGGGGGGCAATACGGGAGGGAACGCAACTGGCAAATCAGGGTTTTTGGGGCAACGTTTGCAGCATTGTGGCCACTGTTTAGATGCTGACGCTTTTGTCCATGGTTTGGGTCCCGCTTCGCAACTGACATCCTCTTGGGAACACCTGCAGGTGAAAATGAAATCGCATCTGTGCTTTGGGAGGGCCAGAAGTACACGTAGCACGTTTGGTGAATTCCGCGAAATGCATTTCACACATGCGAGTTTGAATAAAAATGCGCTAGCTCCGACAGCGGCTGCTATTAAGGTCATCCGATTCAAAATTCCGCACTAACTACGATGGTACGTCTAGGACGTTAAACGCATCTTACACTTCCTCGGTCGGGCAATGTTGCCCTGCCGGTGCTTTCGATTAAATTACAAAAAAAAGACACTGTAATGATAAGAATTAGTAAAGCAAACGATATTCGGTAGGTTATTAGTAACGCACTTTGACATAACAATAATTTCTGGCGTAAGACAATGCTAACTTTCACGGTGTTACATGTGTGAGGTAGTGTAAGATGTCTGCGTTGAAGGTATGCATTATTTCTTGCGAAACAATAAAAACATAGCTCCTCATTCCTGACGATTCGAACTAAAACAATAGACTGTGCCTAGTACGGTGATGCCATTTATTTTTAACTTTCTTCAAGCTAAAAGGCATGAGATGACTTCTCGTTTGATGAACAATTTTCGTAATTCGGACAATCGCGGGAAATGTTAAAGTGAAGACAGAAATGGCGCTGAAAGATACACGGCGATGAAAACACTTTCTTCTCCCTACAGAAGAGGACGTATCCTGTTCTTAACCTTGATCAATTGAAAGCAGAAAAGAGCACACACTGTCATGGTTTGTCAGTTGTGACAGCGCGTGCGAACTAGACACGCGAATCACAAGCTCCCCAGTCAGCCCATTTTCTCACGTATGACCGCTCTTTATTCTTGCAACTGTGGTGGCAAGTGGTAATATATACATTACCTCCACCACTTGTGAAGCACGGGTAATAATGCCGTTTTATTAAGCCTTGAGGCTCCGGAAAAATGGCTGAACCCAAGGCGCAGATCGGATCCAAGATGGGAACCCACCACAGACAAAGATGAAGAGACCGAGGTGATGACGACTATGTACAGATGAAGTAGAAGTTCCCGATGATTGCCCACAATATATATATATATATATATATATATATATATATATATATATATATATATATGTGTGTGTGTGTGTGTGTGTGTGTGTGTGTGTGTGTGTGTGTGTGTGTGTGTGTGTAGGACTGTATATGCAAAAATAGCTTGGGTTGCCGCTAGTTTATAACAGAATAGACGATGCGCCTCTTAGAGAACGACGGTTTATTAAGTCAACGTTTCGGTCGGAGCCCGACCTCGGCTCCGACCGAAACGTTGACTTAATAAACCGTCGTTATCTAAGAGGCGCATCGTCAATTCTGTTATATATATGTATATAATGTATGTATAAAATGCCGGCATGAGCCTAAGTGACGTGCTAGGGCCGCCTACATGTTTTTTTTTCATGTGTACTTGCTGATTTTTATATGGCTACGATGAACCTTTAGCGCATGCTTACATTCAACGACATTGCTATAAACACACATATAACAGATGAGCAATTAAGCCATGGAAGGAATACGGCCTTATTTTAGGGTTTCATTAAAACATAGTAATTAGAACTTAAGTGAAAAAGTAAGTACACTTTGTAAAGAAGGGCTTTCCGTTTGTGGCTTCGGAATTTTTCCCGCCCCCTTTCCCCTCTGCACCTCGTTCCCTCTTACGGTGTGTTTGTGCTCTAACCTGATCACATGGTATTCACGGCCGCCTTAGTGTGCTAGTACTACAATATCAACAAATTTAAAACACGATCAGCCGTTTATTGGAAATCTTGATAACGGTTAAGGCCTGGGTTTGTTGCAAATCTATACAACCACGCAACAGTAACAAATGGATGCAACAATAAACTGTAAGACGGCGTAGTGTGTCATTGTCTTTCTTGTCGTTATAAGTCTACTGCAATGGCACCGTTTAAGAGCTGTCAGACCGCGAAAAGCACGAAAGGGTATAGGCGTTAAAAAAAAAAAAAGCTTTAAGAAGATACAACGAAGATGGAGCTGTCCTGCTTATGAAGTCAATGGAAAGAAATGCTAAAACGTGTAAGGCAGTTCCACTGCAGTGAAAGATATATGAAACAGTGGAGTAGTGGTTTGCCTGCGTTTCCATTGTGCTTATCATCGGTGTTTCCCAAATATATTCGCTTAATTTTGTCTCACAGTGCGGTTGATTACCCTTAATGCGTAAATGTCCTTTCATATGGCTAATCCGGTTTATTTCAGCCATGCTTAATCGGGATCCATTTAGTTTGTATGCGTTACTTGGAATTGTGCTTTCGCATGCTTGACACCCAACGAGGGATGACAGCCCCGGCCCGTAAATTAATGCGCACTTGAAAGTCGCGTGCCCTCGAGTGACATATTAAGTTCGAGTAAGCAATAAGCAGTGCGATACTCACCCTCGAAGAGTTAATGTTTTCCCATTTGAGCTACATTCAGCGAGGACACAGGGACTTGCAAAGCGGCGGTGTCCTCCTCGCGGGATTTTCTGTCCGAAAGCATCGCATCCATCTGTTCGTAAAGTGGGATAAAAGGGGGCATTTTATTTGGGTGATGTTGAAGAAAAACTGTTGCACAGAGCAACCACGTAAGCTTTTGTGGCAGACAGTGTTTGTCTGAACGCACACCTTCGTATGTGTTAAGGTCATTTAAGAGATTTTAAAAGTCATCGTATCAATAATGGTGACACTAATGATGCGAAAATTATGGGAAAAGGTGGCAATGCAGGGCCATTCTTTACAGCGTCTGACGGTACGTAGTTTCTCATCAAAATGCAATGTTCAACCGCGCAATTTCGCGTGCGCTTTGTAATTTTCACTCTGCTGCCAGTCCACGCTTACATATTGCGCCTAAGAATCGTATATCAAGTCCATCGAGGAAAATTTCCTCGTCAACTACGTGCTGGAAGAGACAGAAAACCTCAAAAATGACTCGTCCGAACCTTGCCCAGACCTGCTGCTATGGAGAATGAAGGAGAAATGGTAGGCCGAGAAGAGACTAATGAAGTAAATAATGCGGGCATGGGCTATGGATAACTTTCTTCATTTGACAGGCCTTTGGTGAGTTCTGAAGTCGACACCACGAACTTAAGGAAGCGTTAGGAAAGTAATATTCCACCGTTGTGTTCTTTATGACCGCACGAACCGTCCCTTCTCAGCCTTTCTACACTCTCTTCTTCTCTGTCCTATCTATCCTTGTTATGGCAGTCCCTCCTCATGCGTTGGTTAGCCAACGGTGCGTGCTACGTTCAACATCGCTTCCTTTACCTTTATATCTTTCCCTCTCTCTGTCTCTTTCTCCAGCGTTGTAGCTGGTGGCTATGGCACACGACTGCTGATCCGAAGGTCCCGGGATCGAATCCCTGATGCGCCGGCTGCATTTCGAGTGAGGCGAAATGTTGAGGTCTGTGCACCGTGCGATGTAAGTGCACGTTAAAACACCCCAGGTGGTGAAAATTTCCGGAGCTCTTCACTGCGGCGTCTCTTGTCATCATATGCTAATTTTGGGACGTAAAATCTTTGAAATCAATCATCCGTCTCTTAGCTTGTATCATTTTTTTTTCATTTCGCCTCATTCCTCGATCACGCCATACACTATGGCGCAATGTTCTGAAATGATAATGAAACCAATTATGTAGTGATGAAATACCCATAGTTATGAGGGTTTCTAAGGGTTGTCTGCAACCAAATGTCACTTTGCCGAGCGTTCACTGGCAGCCGACGAGGAGACCATGAATGAAAGATTGCAGAAAGGCGTAAGCTTCGCTGCTTCGAAGGTCGACGGTTTCACAGCAGCACTGAAAACCCGGAACATGCGCGAAGAGAAAAGCGCCGGCTAGTACGCAATATAGCTAATAAGTATGGACCTTGGATTAGGGAGAGACCGAGCAAGTTGACAACCACATACACAGCGCTTACTGTGTAAAAGGACGTTCCGAACGAAAATTGAGTTAGGAAACAAGTGTCGGAAAGGAATCATAGTGTGTAAATAAAGAATGCTATGAATGTTTGTAGATACGGCAAGAGTGACATCCATGAGAGATGTGCGTTCTACCATACAATACGCAGTGCGATTTAGGGCCTTATTGGCGGCCCTAGGACGAACATCATATTGGAGCACTTATTCGCAACGCAATGTCGTATGTGTTCGCTCTAGGGCCATACTTTAACAACAGTGCAAGATTACTGGCATGCCATGATGTCCCTGTAAGACTCTCGACGTTCTTCACCTTTCGGAAGACGTAGGTTCCAAAACGAATGAACGCCCCGCCACGGTGGTCTAGTGGCTACGGTATTCGGCTGCTGATCCGAGGGTCGCGGGATCGAATCGCGGCGGCGGCGGCTGCATTTCGATGGAGGCGAAATATTGAGGCCCGTGTGCTGTGCGATGTCAGTGCACGTTAAGGAACCCCAGGCGGTCGAAATTTCCGGAGACCTCCACTACGGCGTCTCTCATAATCAGAGCTGGTTTTGGGATGTTAAACTCCACAAAAGCAAAAACAAAACAACCAAAACGAGTGAAGGTTATGCGAATGAAAACCGGAGGCTATACCAAATTTGCACAAAATGTAGAACAATTTTAAAGAGGTTTGCAGTCGGCACTTAATCCGTCTTTTATTTCTCTGCTCCCAACAATCTCTCGAAACCATGCTTCCGTGTTTGCTGCGAAAGGAGACGACGTTGCCACATCGGGCATGATGTAGCCTTTGTTGAGTGCTCTAAAAGGGCGGTTTATTCCACCACTATGCCCTGTGGACAAACGCATACATGGCCAAACTCAACGCTGCATGAACGACAGGCTAAGGGAACATGCTCTGAAAATTAGCAAGAAAGATGGTCGGGGTGCACGCATATTTGTCCATGTTACTGCGTGTGGCTGTGATGCGCGTTCTTCGGAAACATCTATTCGCCTTCAAGACGTGCCCTCAAAGCCCTCTACATCAGAATGAAAACATCTTTGTACAATCCAGCTGTCTATCGCTTCATTCGATACTGAGTTCGATTTTCTGTGCAAGCGCCACTGATGAGCGTGTGGTCTACTTATCCTCCCTCTGTTGTATGTGCACGCGCGACCAAAGGACATATCTGGTGATCTGTCTGCCTGCTAATGAGCATTTGTGGGTGCAGCGCTTCTCTTCGTTTCTCCTCTCTGCTTGGTTTGTCTTTGGCTTTTTGTGCTAAACTGTTCACTTGGGTACACTGTGCCAACGTATACCGGCCCTGTGAACTGGAATCGTTATGCACCATGCCTAGGCTCAATTTCAGGCTGTGAATAATTTCCATAGTTATCACACAGCCGCTAGTACAGCCAAATGTTCCGAAAACGCCCCTGATTGCGGATGTGAAGCTTATACCGAATCGCTAGCAGCGAAATTCAGTTCGATGATAGCCGAGCATGAGGGCAGGTCTTCTCTGAACATCCTTTGCCATTCCTGGGTTCACTTTGCAAAGTAAATGCGCTGTTGGTTATAACTCCTCCCAATGATATTCCAGCCATAAAATATGGCACAGACAAAGAAATTACTTGAAAGGCTGCTCCTAGGGATTGGTGTTTCATGGTCACTCCATGTATGCGTCAGCAGTTGCCCTTCTCCGGTAAATAGATGACATTCAAATGAATCTAATTACAAGAAATGTACAGCGTTGTAGAATGCATGAAGACTTACCCTTGCTGGTAAGGAAAGGGTATTGACTAGTATTTCGGTGAGGGTGAGGTCGGTGCTCTGCTGATCCAGGGACCGATAGTACCAGCTTACCCGCGACGGGGCTTGCGACAATTGCAATGCATGCAAGGATTAACATCCCGGAAAAGTGGAGATTCATGATGCCCAATGGCTTGTGTTCCTGGCAAGAAATATGTACAGATGTCGTATATTAGAATTCCAAAGAAAATGTCGCTCATAATAAAGAACTACGAGTTCCGCTTTCACGTATTCTTCGATGCAACATTCTATATTTGCGAAACCTGCAATGTCAACTGAATTATTGTTTATCTTGTGGTATTTTTTATATGTGCACTTGTGCACGTGTTGTGTACAAGTGCACTTGTGTTTGTTTTGAGGCTGTGTATTTGTAGGTATGAGGAAGCGCAGTACTTTCTGAGAGCGGTAAGGCTGCGATTCATATAAACGCATTCATAATGCAAGAACGTCGTTGCGCAATGATCTGAAAATATCCGTGGATGTGGGCGGGATTGCTTCTGTCGAAAAGAAAAACTATCATGAAAAGTACATTCTCGCTATCGCAACGCCCCGCCACGGTGGTCTAGTGGTTATGGCACTCGGCTGCAGATCCGAAGGTCGCGGGATCGAATCCCGGCCGCGGCGGCTGCATTTCGATGGAGGCGAAATGTTGAGGCCCGTGTGCTGTGCGATGTCAGTGCACGTTAAAGAACCCCAGGAGGTCGAAATTTCCGGAGCCCTCCACTACGGCGTCTCTCATAATCAGAGCTGGTTTTGGGACGTTAAACCCCACAAATCAATCAAAATCTCGCTATCGCAACAAGCAAATTCATAATAAATTCGTCCAACACATATTAAGTGAACTTATAGAGTTATTGCATTCGATCATCGTGCTTTTCTATACAACTATTCCCAGTAAATAGCACCTAGTTTGTTTTTACTTGATTTCTTACAATAGTTCTCTGAAAAAAAAAAAGAAATTCTGACGGATTTTCATTCGTTTATGTAGCCTCTCTGCGTAAGCGTTTAATATCTTCGTAATTCGTTGCGAGCCATTGGGACTAATCGGCTTGCGCAACGCATTGTGTGGGGTATCTGCGTGTGCTCCGAATTACCATTAGAGCGCTCACTTGTCAAACTTCGTTTGCATAACGTGTGAGTGACGGAGTAATGATTAGTCATAAGTGGCAAATTCTTTATGAGGTAATGCTGGCTGCGGAATGACATGTTGTGGCCCTTATTTCACGGCAAACATCTGCACGTTGTGTCACCAAATTAACAGTCCTTTAACACAACGTGGCCTCTGAACCATTCCGTGTTTACGGGCGCACAAACGTAGCTATTGATCAATCCAGCAAACAACGATGCTCGTTGATTTCCTACTCAATGGTTAAGGTACGGATCGACCTTGTCCTCCCATATTTGCAGCCGAATGTACCCACCCTGATCGCCTAACTCGTCTCAAGAGCGTTTGCTACTTATGCCAAGAAAAATTATGGAAATGTCATCCTTGTTTCTGCATAGGGTGCAAATTTTGAGAGCTTGCGGCGATGGGACTCAACACACGATGTCCTGCCAAGAACCACACTGTTAGGCATAAAAAAAAGAAAACGTGGATATTTACCACGTACACTGATGCATGGAAATGGTGAATATGGTAGATTAAGAGCACCATAGCGGCAGTATAGATAGTCGTACCTCCTTTTACAGCCAGCAAGTCAGCAGCATGTCTGCGTGCTGCGGTTGGATAGTTGTAGCACGAAAACGGAACGTACGGCTAGAAGCAAACATGGAACGGAGCAAGGGCGCCTTTCAAACCACACATCACGAAAACGGCGTAAAGAGCCCTAGAGACATGTTATGATTGATAAAGCATGCTATGAGATGTGCCATCGACTGCGCGTTGACTCAAGGGGACTAGAGAAAATCTGCACAGTGTGATTCCGTCTAGCCTTCCATGTGTCTATGTTCAGGTAAAAAGTGAATTTCTGCTGAAAATCCGCACGCTTTTCTGTCTGGAATAACGCCTCTATAGGAACATCACGAGGAAACGAACTTATAGATTAATAAGGCGTTCGCGCACAAATATCAGCTCGTAAATTTAACTATAGGTATGCACGACGCGTACTCGCGGCGCGCGGGGCTTCTTGAGGATTGCGCAATGCGTCCTTCAGGAATGAAACTATGTTACACCAGCAATTACACCACTGTACTGACTAACGTGAAAACTTCTAACGTGCTTATACAATGTCCTTGTGTGCGCACCGTCTTAAATACGTACGTTAATGCAAGTTAATACCAGGGACATTACATAGCTCATTTCCGAAGTAGTCAGCTACAGTGATCTGACGAGACCACGACGTGAGAGCTGACAGCCGAAAATCGGTGGAACAGAAATTTCAACATATCCCCTCACACCATTACTTGGTTTCCGGCACATCTGCATTCACAGCTAGATTCCCTCACCAACCTCAATGCGCGGAAAGTTAGAGCGCGCGCTCTGACCATCCGCGCTGTGATGGACGCAGGTCTTCAGGGCGGGTGGGGCGAATTTAGAGACATTGTATTGACGTTTAATGAAGTCACAAAACACTATCAAATGGGCAGGCGGACTTTTCCGCCCCCGCACGGCAAACTTTTCAGGCCTCAGGCAATCACACTCCGAATGCTGCAAACTAGGTGATATCCCAGTTTAGCCCTACTCAACATCATTGCTCCGGACGTCTTCGAGCCTACCTGCCCGGACTGCGGGTCGGTTAGCAACTTAGAACACATGCTCTGGCGGTGCCCCTCGTTACATGGGCCCAATCAAGTCGCCGAGGAGGAGTGGAATTCTGCCATAAAGAGTTCCGAGCTTGTTCCACAACTTCGGGCTGTCCAGAGAGCCCACGATGCAGCAGTGAGGCTAAGCCTCCCTGTCCCCACGTGGGAGCGGCCCGCAGTGCTGCTCTAAGGGCGGCGCTTCTCAGGACCTAATTAAAAGTTCCTTGTCTGTCTGTCTGTCTGTCTGTCTGTCTGTCTGTCTGTCTGTCTGTCTGTCTGGAATTCTACAGGGTACTAACTGAACTCATAAACAAATAATTCGGCTCCAAGTAATTCTCGAAGCCATGGATACCACAAGGGCCCCATGGCTCCTTGCATCACCTAGTAGATTGAACAAATCCGACAGAATTCTGCCGATTCATATTAAGGTGATTTCGCCCTCCTCTTCCAAGCAATGTCATGTATATTTCGGAGCGTTTTAGGGTAAATTGTTGCAAACCTGCAATCGTGAAGCTGTTCTGCAAAACAAGGAGTAGAACGCACTGGAGTAGCAGTACAAACAGAAGACACTTGGCGCTAGCTATCAAGTTCTGATTGTCCAGTTAAGAAAACAAAAGTTTTATTTGGCCCACACATACGTGCGGCTGTCCCTTACGAAGCAGCTATTGGCCTTTTATTAAACGCTCATATTTTTGTCTTAAGGAGTAAGGACGTTGAGTTCATACGCGAGCCATAGGAGGCCGGGGATTGGACAAGTGCAAAGGTGCGAGGCACTTCTTTTCAGGAAGCTTTGATAATCTGCCTTTGCCTTTTCTTTGTGGACCTGTGCCCCATGAACGTCCTCGTTCCTTCGAGTCACAGGAGTAGGACACTAAGAATCCCGGCCTTATGTCCTGCGGAAGAGTGACGCTATAGGTCTTCACTCCGGTGGAACTGAATACGTTCGGCTTCTCGATTTGATTATCATAACCCTCGAAATCAGACTGGTAGTGCCGCAAACACGCGACGATACAATGGTGGCACGGCAGCCTCCACACGCGCATGCTTCTATATAGGTTCCTAAGTCCTATCGCAACCGAACTGTTTTTGTATAGGCAGCAAAATTATGCGCCTACAATGTAGCTCTACTACACTTTTCAACTTGAGCATCACAACCATAAAGACGGCATTGTGAAACCACAAAGACGTCCTTGCGCAAACAATGACCAAGTCTGGTGCGTTAAGTTGGGTAGTTCAAGAACACCTTCGGTATGGTCGAAGGTTATGGGCCTAACGCGTCCAATAACTGTGCGGCAACTTGAGAGAAATAGCAAATTCATCTTGATAGGGAAAACGCGAGCCAGAGCCCTGCCTGGGAGCATGAGCTCTACCCAAGGCTAGCCTGTGGCTAAGGCAGAGCTCGAGAAATTGGTCATGCAGTCAAAGAAGCGCAACTAAATATCTCTAAGAAATGTGTGTCCTGAGAGGGACGCTGTACTTACGGTTCCTTGAAGACCTTGACTCTGCTGAAGGTGCAAAGCCGTACTACGAGTTGATTCTGTGGCCCTATTTATACTCGCTCAGGCTACGCAACAGTGTTTGTAAATGAGCCAGCCATCGCTTACGTCTGCACATCACCAGCCTATCGGGCGTCTTCTTCTCTTTGATATTTCACTACGCGTATGAAAAACGTATCGTACGCAAACACAAATGCGTCATTAGTAGTGTAGCGGGAGCCGCTTTCGTTATAAAATATTCATGGGGCAGAGCTACGCAGTCATAGCTATGTCGGCAAGCTCTTGATATTCTAACTTTTATCGCGCGCAACATTCTTAGTCAGCAAGCATGTGACGCCTCAGTTATCTTTTCACATCACGTGCAGGTCTGTCCTTAGTATGGCATTTCACACTAACTTATTCACATCCCTCGTGTTACCAGAGATAAGTGTTTCTCTTCATATTGCGTCTGATGATAATGGTCCAGAGCCCATGTCCGTTATCAAATGGTATTGAATGGTTTGTCATCGCTTACTATCCGTTCAATTCGTATTGTTTAGGTGCCAGTTGAGTAGCGAGCAAGTCGAAAACGTTATACAGCCCTTACGATAAAGTGGCAGCCTCAGTGTTATTAAAGACAAGCACGAGCCCCACTATAGGGCACGGGCAACGTGTCCACCCATGCTTTTGTGTTACTACGTTATCGCGTTATCAGTACACGTTTGAAAGCCCGAAGTGGTCTAAATTGCCAAACCCCTCTAATAGGGGTGCGCGCCTGATAATCATATCGTGGTTTTGACATGCGAGCCCCCGGCAGATATTATGGCTGCTTTCGTTGCGTTCACGTATAAAAACTTCTCATCATTCTCATCATTGCCAGTACTATTAAAATCATTCCGGACTTTTCTCCGCTACCGCTCTCTTTTGCTGGTATGTGCTCTGTCAGTACAGGCATACCTATATGCTCAAATTTGTTGTTTATTGTGTTCCTCTGCACGGTTATGCTTGAACTCGCACTTTAGCGCGGTTTGCCGAAACCTTCTCAAAATAATAACTGTTGTAATAGCGCCTTATTAGGCGGTTCCTAAAGGTTGCATATCAATGACTTAGCTGAACACACTGGAGCACTGAACAGAAGATTGGAGCGCGCACACCCAATGAGATGGCTGGTTTTCTTTTACATTAGAGTCCCCCTGCACTTACCGCCAGTACAGGATAGCAAACCGCACACTCATCTCACGTTGACCTCAATACCTCTCCTTTCTCCACTTTCTCTCTCATCCGCACACACACACGTGTGCTTATTTCCAAGGGTTGGGAAGAGGCCATGTTAAATGTATGGTAACCCGTCGAATGAATGAAAGTCTATATATAAACGAGGAGGCTGAGATCCTATGTGCGGATAAGTGGGGCGTTGTTGTCGCCACGCTACAACGTCATTGACTGTCTCAAGTACTCTCAAGTAGTAGTCATTTGTACTGAGGCAGTGCGTGGCCACTACTGTGGTGTCTCCGACCCCTTCCCCACCCCTAGACAACCATGATCAAGCCGCTCTGGCTCGCATATTTCGCCGATATTAGCTGCGTATTAGCTGCGTGTAAGGATCCGTGAGCAGTGCTTCACGGCAGTTCGTGAATAGCAAGGGCTCTAGGTCCATTCAGCCTCTGTCGAACGCCGATCGAACATTGCCACATTAAATGGTGAAGGTCTGCACGGAATCGCAGCCGCCAGAACGTTCACATCACTGTCGTGACGTCAGGGTGTCGTTATTTTTCAATACAATTATGGTGTGTTAACTGAAATCATAAGTACATTAGTCCTGAGAGCGTTAATGTGGAAACTTGCTCGGGAAGAGGGCAGGTGGGTAATTAGCCTAGAGCGTTGCTTTTAACAGTGAAGCTGTTTAAGCTCACCATTAAAACATTCGTGTCCGCAGAAAACCGTCTCGGGGCGTCTCACCTTGCCTATAGTAACTGCAAATGCCACAGCTGTGCCGCGAGACCTAGACACGTCTCTGCATAACTGCAGACAACTGCGCATGCGCTGTGATGTCGCTTCACTGCACTTGTCCCACTCACCTCAAGCAAGGTAGCATACCAAAGTTTTGTACAGTATAGCATAGCAAGCACTGGGAAAGTAGAAGTAAGGAGGAAGGAAAGTGGGCTGGAAAGAGATGTGAGGGTGGACAGGAGCGGAGAGGTAGAGCACGGTACAGCCTCGTATCATATAGTGCAGCAAGGCGTAGGAAGTGGAAGTGAGGGTATTGAGGAGGCAGAGGAGAAGGGAACACTACCAGCTACGCTGTGTGGACGGCATCGAGCTGTGCGCCGATAAAGGCTGCAGGAAGGACTTTTCCAGATCATTCTTGGTGCCGAAACCCGGGAAGCCATCCTTCACTCCCACGAGCTGCTGCTTCTTTAGATCTGGGACAGTCCTTCTGCAGCCAGGCCGTCATGAAGCGTCTCAAGCGCGAGAGGGCATCTCGCAGCTCCCAAAGCACGAGACCAATTCGTGAGGTAAATGAACTCATAGAGTCTGAACAATATGACCTCTTAAAGCTTGAAGCAATAAACACAAAATTGCTCTAACAATCTAAGTAATCAAGCAGTAAAGAAAAACTAAAGGCATACATTGTTAAAGTACAGAAGATAAGGACACTAGAAACAAAATGTGCAGAATTTGTGCGCAACATTGCGCTGAAGAATAGAAACGTCGAAACTTCCATCAGAACTGAAAGAAAAGAAAGAAAGAAAGAAAGAAAGAAAGAAAGAGAGAAAGAAAGAAAGAAAGAAAGAGAGAAAGAAAGAAAGAAAGAAAGAAAGAAAGAAAGAAAGAAAGAAAGAAAGAAAGAAAGAAAGAAAGAAAGAAAGAAAGAGGTATATGCAAGTTGAGTCGTAAAAGGAGCATGGACGTGAGCTTAACTTTAAGAACATGAATGATTTACAAAATATGTTTCAAAGTAAAATTAAAGTTACGTGCAAGTTTAATTTCAAGTGGAATTGCGCTCCAGATTTAAGCACCAGTGAACTGGATTAACTGTCCGCCATATATATTCCTTCAGTTGGGGAGGTTAAAGTTGCAGTCAAAGCTTGACCGGAAATATTTCGAGGTACCGACCACATATATTCACATGAAAAACACACAATAAAAACACAGCGGCTAGAAACGAAGCACACCTTTTTTTAGGTAATTCAAATATTTCTCACCAGTGAAGCGAGTTTACGCACGTCAGGTTTTTTTATGACATAGGGAATCTAGTTTTCTAGAACGTTAATTCAAATTCCAGTGTCAGGAAATTTACAACTTGCGTCGCATGTGTTCTGTCCTAATAACGTCATGTTCTTAGAAGTGCATGTCGCACAAATTTTCTGCGACGCACTGTACACGCACACTTCTTTGAAACATTCAATATATATCCTCGTACATACCATAGTCTTACCCACATTTATTGCCGCGAACACGCACTTTCCTCCATCAAAAGCACAACAGCCAAAAGACGTACAATCAAGACTGGTTGGCCGTAGTGGTTTAGTGGTTACGGTGTTCGGCTGCCGCCCAAAAAATGCGGTTTCTATCCCTGCCGTGGCCGTCGCATTTTGGGTGGAGGCGAAGATGCCAGAGGCCCGTGTACTGTGCGTTGTCAGTGCACGTTGAAGATTCCCAGGTGGTCAAAATTTCCGGAGCCCTCCACTACGCCCTTTCTCTCCTTTCTATATCCTTCGTCCCTTTCCCCTACCTCCACGAACGCTTAACCATGCTCCCGACATGGGCTGCAAAAATTAGCATCCTTTTCCTTAACCGAACCACCACCACAACAACAACAATAACAACAATAACAACAACAACAACAACAATAACAACAACAACAACAACAATAACAATAACAACAACAACAATAATAACAATAACAATAATAATAATAATAATAATAATAATAATAATAATAATAATAATAATAATCGCAGTCAAACAGTCACAATCCTTCGCTCACAGCCGACATCACAGCCGCTTGCCCAAGTTCATTTCTTTTAAAAACATGTGCAGTGCCTTCGTCGCTTTCAGCTGCGATGCCTTCTCTCGACGACATCCAGCAGTGGTTTCGGTAGACATTGGTGCATTGTCCAGGTGCCTAGGGCGGATGCAGGGATTGTTTCTGAACATCATATTCAGGACAGTCGCATACAATGTGTTGTAGCATCTCCTCGCTACGAGAGGCATTGCAAATGGTGTTGTCGGCCATTCCAACGTGCAATCGATAAGACTTTGTGAAAGCTACCAGTAGACGTAAGCGATAAAGCAGGGTGGACACTCTGGCAAGGACTACGTTCGTTCGTTACGTACGTTCGTTCGTTCGTTCGTTCGTTCGTTCGTTCGTTCGTTCGTTCGTTCGTTCGTTCGTTCGTTCGTTCGTTCGTTCGTTCGTTCGTTCGTTCGTTCGTTCGTTCGTTCGTTCGTTCGTTCGTTCGTTCGTTCGTTCGTTCGTTCGTTCGTTCGTTCGTTCGTTCGTTCGTTCGTTCGTTCGTTCGTTCGTTCGTTCGTTCGTTCGTTCGTTCGTTCGGACGGTCGTTCGTTCGTTCGTTCGTTCGTTCGTTCGTTCGTTCGTTCGTTCGTTCGTTCGTTCGTTCGTTCGTTCGTTCGTTCGTTCGTTCGTTCGTTCGTTCGTTCGTTCGTTCGTTCGTTCGTTCGTTCGTTCGTTCGTTCGTTCGTTCGTTCGTTCGTTCGTTCGTTCGTTCGTTCGTTCGTTCGTTCGTTCGTTCGTTCGTTCGTTCGTTCGTTCGTTCGTTCGTTCGTTCGTTCGTTCGTTCGTTCGTTCGTTCGTTCGTTCGTTCGTTCGTTCGTTCGTTCGTTCGTTCGTTCGTTCGTTCGTTCGTTCGTTCGTTCGTTCGTTCGTTCGTTCGTTCGTTCGTTCGTTCGTTCGTTCGTTCGTTCGTTCGTTCGTTCGTTCGTTCGTTCGTTCGTTCGTTCGTTCGTTCGTTCGTTCGTTCGTTCGTTCGTTCGTTCGTTCGTTCGTTCGTTCGTTCGTTCGTTCGTTCGTTCGTTCGTTCGTTCGTTCGTTCGTTCGTTCGTTCGTTCGTTCGTTCGTTCGTTCGTTCGTTCGTTCGTTCGTTCGTTCGTTCGTTCGTTCGTTCGTTCGTTCGTTCGTTCGTTCGTTCGTTCGTTCGTTCGTTCGTTCGTTCGTTCGTTCGTTCGTTCGTTCGTTCGTTCGTTCGTTCGTTCGTTCGTTCGTTCGTTCGTTCGTTCGTTCGTTCGTTCGTTCGTTCGTTCGTTCGTTCGTTCGTTCGTTCGTTCGTTCAAGCAAGCAAGCAAGCAAGCAAGCAAGCAAGCAAGTAAGCCCTTTATTTCAGACAACGATGTCTCGGATGCAAGGGCACAAGACAGGTGCGCTCTGCCTGCCCTGGGCACCATCACTATAATGCACACTCGGAGCACTTATGAAGAAAAACACCATTGTACATCATGAATACATACGAAACGCAGTTTTGTACCGAGTGAACGAGGTACATAGATTTACAACAAATATACAGTGATGAAATTATAAATAGCAGTTGCCATACAGAGATGCATCAAAGAGGACAGGTGGTAATGGAGATTGCTCCTATTGACCTGGTTGCTTGGCATGCGCCATAGAGACACACGGCAAGTGTAAATTTTCTTATGGTCTTTAATTCTTG
The DNA here is from genome assembly GCA_013339685.2 of Hyalomma asiaticum. Lineage (NCBI taxonomy): Eukaryota > Metazoa > Arthropoda > Arachnida > Ixodida > Ixodidae > Hyalomma > Hyalomma asiaticum. The sequence continues at coordinate 54,150,306 of CM023490.1, read as the reverse complement.
CCTGTTTTTCTAACTCCCCCGCTTTAACGGAACCATAGAGACGAGCGGAGTACCCTGTGCAAGCACTCGAAGTCTACTGACAGCGTCGGCCCTTGAAAGTGCTATGGTCTCCTACTGCGCTCCTTCAAGGGTTGCCTTAATGGCATTATTGGTGTGTTCGTCCCCTATGATGTCGCAGTGACTTGGTGGCCACAGAAACGTCACGCGGTGCCCTATTTCATTTGACGTTCTGAGAAAACATCTGATGTCGAACAGGAGCTGTTAGTATGGCCCGCGACGCAGAGCTGATAGCACAGATTGTAGGGCTAGGTTTGGGTCGGTGAAGATTGATCATTGTCAGGCTGGTTCCCGCTTGACTAAACCAAGCGCAGCGTGCCCTGGTGTCAATGTTGGTAATAATAGTTCCCGTGTGCATCTATTACGTAGGTTGTAAATGTTCGGACAAAAATTTACAGATCTCGCAAACGTTTCGTTCTGAAGGCCTCGCGGCTTTGCTCATCAAGGTTCAGTCATGTGGAAATGTCATTTGCCTTTTCGGCGTCATGGGTGCGTCAAGACAGTTTCCTTGAAGGAGGCTCCTTGCGTGCAGCTGTACTATGCAAATGTGTATAAAAGCGTGCGTAAAATTTCCATCCAGCCTGTGTCATTGAACGAAGAAACAATTTGAGGTTGAGAAATTCTAAAATTTGAAGGGACGCTAAGGCGAAGACATCTCATACCTTGCAAATGAAAGAACCAACAAAAATGTCATCCACGTGAAACTGAAGTGGTGGCATGAATTACTTAAAAGTTCGATGATATTGCAACATATTGCGAACTGTCAAGCGTGTCATGTAACATGTGCGTGTGGAAAACACAGCGGTGATTTTTCTGATCCTTGTAGAGCTTTCTGTAGTTGTGTGCACCTTTTTTTATTTTTTGAATGCGCACGAAACTCAATACAGCGTTTCGTAAACGATGGCCCTTACAACACGACGTCCCGTGGAACTGTGCGGGGGACTCTCGGAGGTGCCTGCCTTGCTCGCCCCTGCCCTTGGATATACAGTTGGAACGTTAAGCAGAAATAGAATGTCATTAATGATTTCCTAAATAGGGTCAACAACACAGCTATTGTGAAAGCTATCACTATGGAAAACAAGGTGTCCTTCGAAGCAATCGTTATCTCCTATAGAGTCCCATGGCTGTATAGGCAACCTCAGTCTCGCCTTTAACGACGTCTGCGACGGAAGACGTACTAACTGTTAGAAGGCAACTAAAAAAATATATAGGTGCTGGCCTATAAAACATACGTTCATTACCTATCAAATCGACCAAACATACTGCGGCTGAAGTTACCTGTCGTGTAATCAACCTCATTTTTACCTGAGGAATATTTTTCCAGCAAATAAAAATCGCTGAAGTAATTCCTATAATAGAGAAAGGCGACCTTACATTGGTAAATAATTATGGACCCATTTCCATGCTGCCGTTTTTCAGCAATATTGCAGAAAGATTAATTGAAATTCGTATATCTTGCTATTTTTCTAAATTTATTACACTATCCATGTCACAGCTTTGGTTTCGCGCGGTTCTTTGCACTGAGCACGCTGTTATTAGCCTTATTGATTGGATTAGAACACAGTTGGACTAGGATTAACAGTAGGATCAGTATTCATCAATTTAAAAAGAAGCCTTTGACAATATCAACCACGAAGTTCTGTTTTTTATGTTAGAAAGCTGTGGCGTCACTGAACCGCTTTTAGTGGATTTTGAATACTATATTTCAGACAGGTATCAAAGTGTCTTCATTAATGCCGCCTATTCGCAACATAGGTCACCACCGAAGCAGCACCGCAAGGGTCCATTCTCAGTGCGCTCTTATTCTTGACATTTATTAATGATCTACCGAGCCATTTAAATATTTACGCCGACGACACGGCGATTGTTGCGTCTGCGACTGACACTATTACTCTTTCAGACAAATTAAACTGCACTGTACGCCGGATGAAAGAGTGGTGTCGTGAAAGCTATACAAGCATAAACCCTACACTTGTGACTGGGGGTCGATTGCGTGTGGGTGCCTAAACCACCACGAAGACGGTGGAGCCAGCAGTGGGACCGATGTTCAGGACTTTAGGCGAAGAAACAACGAACTGTATTTACATCGTATTTACAGGATATTTACAGGACTCTTATAGAGGATCTTGCCTCTCGCTAGTCGAGTTGGTGTCTCTCTCGTTGAGCTCCGTGGTTCCCGACGAATACTTGTCTCCCCTCCTATTGGTAGAAGACGGACAGGAGCAGGGGAAAGAGGCCCGCAGTCAGCTGACACCTGTCAGCGATGGAGACCCGTCCGAACTGCCCCACCGCGGTAGCACGAGCGGTCCCACACTCTGGCCGGGCTCCGGGTGGTCGCCTCCGTTCCGTTTGCCGCGACGCTGGCTTGCCCCGAGGTCAGCAACAGCAGTTAACAGGGGACGGACAATGTCCAGCGGTGCCGCGGGGGCCTTCTCCAATGGCAGGCCGAGGCGCCCTAGCCCAGGGAAACAAAGGGTACCTCTGGCGTGCAGGTCGGGCTGATGGCGCCGGCGACGCTGCGGGGCTGCTTGCAACCCCGTGAATAATTTTCCATTCCCCTCAAAGATCCATGACATCTAATTTGCACATACGGATAATAATGTTGAAATTATAAAACTAAGTTGAGCGAAGTTACTAGGAGTCACTCTAGATTCCAATCTAAAATTTGTTGCTCACATTGATTCAATAATTAAGAAAATCGGCTTCGGCATATGAGTTTTAATCAAAACTCGTTTAGCATTTAGGGTTAATACCCTTCTCTCGCTTTCTCACACTTTCGTGCATATACACATCAAATGTTGTAGTAGTGCTTGAGCAAATATTTATTACACTCATATGTCTCCCTTGGTTAGCATCCAAAAACGCGCATTGAAAATATAACATTTACATTCCCTTGTTCATCATATAAGCCACTGTTTATAAAGTTAGGTGTACTACCTGTTGTTTGCGCATATAAAGCTAGTCTGATGGTCCTTCTGTATAAAGATATCGGCCATCAAATTTCTCTTGATGCATTTCCAATTCATCTGCTCACTAATATAAACCCAACTTGGTTTGCTCAGTCAAATAACTTTTCTTACCAAGAGTTCCCGGAAATTACGGTAAACAAACTGCCTGTTTCAGTGCGATTTCTCTAAACCGTGATTTAGGATTGTTACCTTTAAGTAGTTTAAATCGTCTTTGAATTTTGAGGTGACTGTAATAACATTTCTGGCAGTGCTAACGTTCTGGTACACCGTCCTTTTTGCTCCCCCACGTGCTTAATACAGATAAAGACTCAGAGGGCAACAAGAACATGAAAGCTGACACTTTAATGACTGTGCGACCGAAAGAGAGACAACAGGCGTACATGTGTGAAATTAGCATTAATCATACTATCATTCCATTCTTAACTATACGTCAAAGTTTAACGAGGGGCCGTGCTCAACTACCAGCACACGCTTGTCAAATGCAGCGAAGGCAGCCTCGATTGTTCGGAAGGAAACCAGCTGGCGTGAAGAACGGCGGCAGCACGCTAGCGCCCGTAGCTCTTGTCGCTGAGCAACTTGCGAAGGGTTCATGTATGTCCATAACACCCCCCTCCCCATTAAGAGCGTTACGGAATCAACCAGCTTACACCACCAGAATGGAAAGAAAAAATGTGGGCTGATCCCTCTGTCAGAGAAATCGGTATAACTCGAAAGTGAAGTGTGCCTTCACCTGAACAATTGAATGTTTATTGTACATTGATATCAACTTGCCCATTGCTGTCGGTGTTTCGCTGGCACGGCACTGTTTGAAGTGGATGAACCCACATTCACGCATCGCCTCTATAGCATCCATGACTGTGACCATCCCCTTGTGGTAGCTAAAGTAGTTCACGTAATAACTGGACACAGTAGATAGTAAATATCGCGAGATAAAGGCATCAATCATGTTTACTGACGCCACAATTACCCGTCGACGTCATTACCGTACTCGGGAACTTAAGCAGTAGTTTTTTTTCTTGTCGCCATTATACTCGAAGAGCAGACGGAGACTGCGTCGAAACGCCATCAGCGACGAACGGCGCACTTTGACGGACGTGGAACGGTGCCGCCATCCAAGAGAGGCGAAGTAAAGACACGGCCGGACTGGAGAGGCGCACGCACCCCTTCAGTCCGGCCGTTGCTTCACTTCGCCTCTCCTTTCTGGTGGCACCGTTGCAGGCAAAGTGCGTCTCGGTGCGCACAGGAAGAGCCGGGCGAACGTATTGAGCAAGAGTGAAAGAACCGAGATGCGAAGGAATGTAAGCCGCGTTCGTATGGCGTGGAGGAACGTGCTCCAATAGCGTGCTCCAATGGTAGAGCCGTGCGCTGGGAGTTCCATTCCCAGCGCAGTATTAGAAATTTTTCTGTAGGTTTTTCTTTGTTGTTGTTACGTGTATGTTTTACTGAACCACTTCCGTTATGGTAGTGACGTAGTGGGGTCGCGGTGGACCTCAGCATAAAACACTTTTGTGTTAAAAGATGGTTCGAATAGTGCTACTATACGCATGACACTGCCCGGATCGAAAGCCATGACAGCCCGGCACAGTGCCATGTGACGTCACGCTCACGGTGGCCAGGGAGTTGTTTCGCTGACACAGGATTTTCAAAACGCACTAAACTTGATATTTATTTATTTTTTCTTTATTTATTTATTTATTTATTTATTTATTTATTTATTTAAAAATACTGCAGGCCCTCTTTGGGCTGACGCAGGAGTGGGCACATCATTATACGTAAACAATATACCAACAACAATAATTACAACTGTCGCCAACATGTATGTTTGAGTACGTGTCGATCACAGTCACAAGCAAAAAAAAAAGGTGCCCCTCGTAATTCGGAACACAGTGCAGCTTTAATAAAAGAGGATATGTACATACAACAATGTGGTACATAAACAAATTACATACAATAACATCAAATGAAAAGAGATCGCAAGAGGCCTCACCGCGACACGGTATAAAACAATTCTACATGTCGAAGGAAATGTTGTTCGAAAGCTGAACGAACGATTCTGTTGTACTATCGTTAACTACTTATTCTAACTTAGTCAATAGTGAAATTGCATTGATGTATGTTAGGATTAGTAAGTTGTTGCTTAATTGTTTTGTTGTGGTTTGTATACGACCTGACCGCATGGGGAGGGGGGCTCAGTTAAGTATAAGTTTCACACGGTATTTTATGTGAGGATCAATTACGCGCTTGCCATGGTCGTGGACGTTTGCTAAGAATAAAATAAGGCACACTTTCTATCAAGACAATTTCATTTTTTTAATGTAAATCTACCGGGAAATCCCTTTAGGCTATGTGACTCGGCTGTTCTTTCTCAACCGCCATATGCCATGAATAACCCTATCGCGTCAAAATTTGTTGTGGTGGTGCTTGTCTAACGTCAATTTCACTTCCAGTCTGTTAACAGCTATGGGGACCACTGTTAAACGCTGTAGTGACCGTAATCAACCAACGACGCGGTAAGTGGGCAGCAATCGAAGCCAAGGTGTCAGGCAAACACGCTACCATTCGTTCATGGGAGGCCCTTTCCCTGCGTTACGTATCATGAACAAACCTATTGTATCAGCAGCTGTGGTGGTAGTAATTATCTAATCCTGATGGCAGTTGCATCGTGAATTAACAGCTGTTCCAGCAGTGTAATACGCGCAGTCATCACTCGGAACGCTTTTGCCCAGCTTCGCTCGACCCCGTACACTCTAAACCAAAATGGACGAAAAGGGGGCACGCTGTTCGTCCTTTCAAGGACTAAGTGGGCTGCCAGAGATTTTGAACCAATTTTGGAGTAACTTCGAGGCTAACAGCAGCGGTTCAAATATTTAGTCCCCTGCACTTCCCACTCGATGATTTAAACGCTGCCCTCGATGGAACATTCTAGGCAGACTAACTGTTCAACCAGTTCCGACCAACTGGAAAAAAGAAAAATGGAGCCTGCCTATTGCGATCACATTTTTACTCGATTTATCAGCATCTATTGTCACACATACAGACTTTATCAGCATTTAATATCGCATATACACAGAGGCATGAACTCAAAGGGTCATCGCACACGTTGATACATACACAAGCTCATCAAAGTAATGCACCACATAGACCACTCACCTCACACAACCTTACACCGACGATCGGGTATATGCACCCTGACATACTGACCTGCCATGTAGTGCCGGTGGGAAGTTTCCGTTCAGCGCAATTACAAAATATTCGCAGAACAGCTGTGCGGGTAACGTCGGCTCTTAGGTAAACCTGCATCACACAGATATGCTAAACTAAACTTGCATTACAGTGAGCGCCTTTTAAATGCGAAGCATTTCTGAGCGAACTTCGGCGAGTTTCAGCGTATCTATCTATCTAGCCGCCTACGATTTTGTGCTCTCCTGGCCGTTTCGCTAATCGGATGTTTACGAAAATTGGTATGCCACATCATGACTACATGACGAACATAAATGACAGGTCATAACATTAAAATCGTGATATGCATGTCATGAGCGGCATGATTTACATGCGACGGTCTTGGTGCTCTCCTAGCCGTTTCGCTAATGGGATGTATGCGAAAATTGGTATCGCACAACATGACTGCCTGACGAACATAAATGGCAGGTCATAACATGAAAATCGTGATATGCATGTCATGAGTGGCATGATTTACATGTCACAGTCTTGGTGCTCTCCTGGTCGTCTCGTTAATGGGATGTATACAAAAATTGGTATGCCACAATGTGACTGCATGGCGAACATAAATGACAGGTCATAACATGAAAATCATGACATGCATGTCATGAGTGACATGATTTACATGCCACGCGTTTCGTTAATGAGACGTATACGCAAATTGGCATGCCACAACATGACTCCATCACAAACATAAATGACAGGTCATAACACGAAAATCATGACATGCATGTCATGAGTGACACGATTTACATGCGACGGTCTTGGTGCTCTCCTGGCCGTTTCGTTAATGGGATGTATACGAAAATTGGTATGCCACAACATGACTGCATGGCGAACATGACTGACAGGTCACAACATGAAAATCATTATATGCATGTCATGGTCGACATGATTTACATGCCACGCGTTTCGTTAACGGGATGTATACGAAAATTGGCATTCCACAAGATGACTGCATCACGAACGTAAATGACTGGTCATAACATGAAAATCATGACATGCATGTCATGAGCGACATGATTTACATGCCACGGTCTTGGTGCTCTCTTGGCCGTTTCGTTAGTGGAATGTGTAGGATAATTGGTATGCAACAATATGACTGCATGACGAACATAAATGACAGGTCATAACATGAAAAGCATAACATGCATGTCATGGGCGGCATGATTTACATGCCAGGCGTTTCGTTAATGGGATGTATACCAAAATTTCTATGGCACAACACGACAGCATGACGAACGTAAATGACAGGTCATAACATTAGAATCACGACACGCGTGTCATTACCGGCATGATTTACATGCCGTGGTCCTGGCGCTATACTGCCGTTTCGTTAATGGGATGTGTGGGCTCCGTCTACTGACCAGAGGGCGCTACGTAGCTCTCGTCGGACGGCTCAGTATCGCTGACATTGGCCGCTTGGGTCGCACGTATGAGACGCGCGCGCACGGTGGAAACCGAGGCGACAGCGACGCGCGCGCTTCTTCGCTGCTTTCCGGGCGCACTGTGAACCACACGAACGCTCGCGGCGACGCCCTTTGGAACAGTTTGCCGCAGGTTTTGAGCGCGCGGCTCAAAGGAAATAAAACGAAAGACGGCGGGACGGGCGGTCGCTGCTGCTATAGAGTTGGAGACGCGCATCGCGTTCGAGTATTTTCCTGTCACAGTCTGCCCAATTTTGCTTCTTCTCTCCGCCAGGCGGTGCATTCTGGCGCTGATGTTGCACATGGAAAACTCGACTGCACGGAGCCTATACGAAAATTGGTTTGGCACAACATGACTGCATGACGATCATAAATGACAGGTCATAACATGAAAATCGTGACATCCATGTCATTAGCGGCATGATCTATATGCCACTCGTTTCCTGAAAGGGATGTATGCCAAAATTGCTATGGCACAACGCGACTGCATGACGAACGTAAATGACAGGTCATAACGTTAGAATCATGACATGCGTGTATGAGCGGCATGGTTTACATGCCACCGTCTTGGTGCTCTTGCGGCCGTTTCGTTAACTTCATATGTACCAAACTCGGTATAGCGAGACAACAATGCAAATCCATTTTACGTTCCTTATGCGTGCTTCGCATTCCCTTGATTCCCACTGCACGTGGGATCTGTCAATTTTTTAATTAGCGAATTCCAATTATTAGCCAACACCTTGTCGATTGCAGCGAACGCGCGTTTGCAATGCCGGTGCTGGAGCCCATAAAACGCCCCTGAGCCACTAGCGCACCCAGGATCTCTGCCAGGGGGGGGTTCAATTTTTCACGAAGGGCCGGGCATGCGATTACACAGTTGTTGCGTGTGTAAATAAAGGTAAATAAAATGCCAAACAATAGTAACATCAATGATGATGATTTTATTGTTTTTTCGGCGTTTTGCAGAGACATTAGCGCGACATTCTTCTAGGACATAGGAGCAGTTACGGAGTGGGAGGGGGGATAGCTCGGCCTCGGTGGGGGGGGGGGGGGGGGAGTTACAACCCCCCCCCCCCCCGGTCGGTGCGCCACTGTCCTGAGCGCACGCAAACACAGTAACTGCAAACATTCAGCCGCAGCGGCGAAGAAACGCTATGCGTATAGTTGCCCCGCCGGTGTGCCTTCTTGCTGAAGTCGTCCCTAGCCTTTTCCGTAGAGCACGGCTGTACAACAACGACCACCGGCGCTCACAAAATACGCAGTCCTGTGCTATTTCTCCGGTCGTTATGCCACACACAAATGAAGAACAGGTCTCATCGTCAGTGTCGCGGCTAATATGTGTTGCACTTACCCCACTCACTAGGAACGAGAGTGCTCGCAGTCACGGTACGCATCGTAGTCGCAGTGCGCCGGCGGCGGCACGTTAGTTCGGTCTGCCACGTGTCGGCGCTCGTCTTCGCGCTAGCCGCTTGAGAGGTGCCTTCGCACAAGGCGAAATACACAATTTTAACGGCACTTTATTCCACGATACAGACAGTATTTCCCGTAAAGGAAGGCGACATTTCTTTTTCTTGCGCCGGCGGTAGCTCACACCAGCCGCCGACGGCCTCGACGCCGACGGCATATAGCGAAGTCTCTTTTCGCGTACAAATTGCAGCCACTTACTCTTCGGGCCGTCGACAACCAACCGCTGACGATCAAAACAACTTAACTTTGCTATCGCTTTAACTATTCCTCGTAATTCGGTGCGTTCAAGCAATGTTGTCCACAGCATGTAGGCTCGGAGGCTCTCACTGGGTCGCGCACACTACACCGGCAAACTCGCCGCAACCCTACGCCGTCCTCCGGAGGCCTGAGACGACAACCGAGCGAGTGATCAGTTCTGCCAGTACCGTGAACCACGTGACGATATCCAGCGTCGCACAATCGCTGCATGATCCGTGTGACGGCGACGGTTCGCGCTCTTTGAGTTTTCTATACGCGTGGAAGAAGCACCTAATTCTTCCTGAACCACTCCAACAACATGGCACGGCCGCGCCGCGCGGAAGCAGACGATCCAACGCAGACTAATGGGCGCTTCTTATTCCCCCCATTGGTATTTTTCGTGCTTGGCTTTTGCACACGAGACGCACTGGACCAAAATTTGGTCCTTTGGGATGAACCATTCAACCGTTGGTCTAAAGCTAGGCAGTTGGTCCACTTTGGGCAAATTCTGGTGTAGGGTGGAAGAATACTCGAAGAATTAGGACGTGTATGAGGTGTGCGTACTGTAGCAATGTGGGGCAACGGAAGCAACCACTGTGATGAGCCGAGAACATGTGTTTGTGTAACGTCATCGAGAAACACAAAGGCGTAAAAGTAATTGGGAAAGACTTTAAATATTAAGTCAGATTAAGCCACCAGGGCCTTAAAATTTGAGATCCGCTGGTTTATCGTCAATACGGAGTGCATGGAATGAACGGTAAAACTTTCGCAAAGGCCTATGTATAATGAGGAGCGTATGGCCGGATAAAAACAAGAAGAAATGTTTGGGTTTTGCTATCAATGTGTGTCAATCTCATCGCAAAATTCACTAGTGAAGTAGTAAGTTTTGTCGGCGCTCTTGAGAAATTGGTTCAGCGAGAACCAAAACACCCAGTGTGTGTTGACTCCTCGACCTGTGTACAATCTCCCAATCCCTGCTCGGACGTACTTCCCCGCGGCAGCGTGACGTCATCAAAATCCAGATAATTCTGCTTACGTAGGCATATCTCCGTAGGTTCTTAGGTCTTGATGTTCTGCGTGCCTCGTGAGATCTGCGTAGCACAGAATCTTTGTTGTCAACATACCGTAGCAGAGCGCTGACTTGCAGCAACAAAGTAATTCGAAAAAATTTCGCTTGACGTCAGAGCGGCAGCGTCGTCAAGCGCACTAATATTTGCGAAATGCCGAAATCATCTTTTTAATACGAGGCTCTAGCGAATATGCCTGAAGTGCGTGACATTCTGTTTAAAATATTTGCATGCGTGATATGCATGAATCCTTACCGACTCGCTCAGCTTTCTGTTCTTTTTATGTGTGGTGGCACATGCCACCGCCGAACGCGCGCAGCAGAAAAACCGGAACCGCGCGGCTCCCGTCATGCCTTTTTGTGGATGCGAAGCAGCGGGGAGGTGGCTAGCTTGAGCGGGCGGTGGTGTAATTTTACACAGAGGACGAATGAGAACGTATGAGAGAGAGAACGGTGGTTGCATGATGGCCCGAGCGCTCGTCACACACTGCACAGGAGAGAGAATGAGGCGCGCGTGCTCCGTCATTTCATTCCGCGGAACTACCGTGGCGCCCCCAGCGGAGTGTGCAGCTGTCGCACCACCTGTCGTGCACGCCACTCCGTAGAGTAGAGGATTCCTAGATGAGTGAGAAGGTGGGAGCGTAGGAGAGAAGAAGGAGGGGGAGGGTACGCGCATGCGCTGTGGGGGTGGGGGGCGCGGGCGCTTCTCCGTAGAGAGGATTCCTCGGGAGAGGGGGAGCATAGGAGAGGAGAGAGAGCGGGGGAGGGTACGCGCATGCGCTGTGGGGGTGGGGGGCGCGGGCGCCGCTCCGTAGAGAGGATTCCTCGAGGAGAGGGGGGAGCGGAGCGTAGGAGAGGAGAGAGAGCGGGGGAGGGGACGCGCATGCACTGTGGGGGTGTGGGACGCCGCGGGAGGGAAGGAGGGACGGACAAAGCCACCCCCCCTGCAATAAGCTGCTTCGCATCTAAAAAAGAGCCAGGCCTGCGCGGAATCGCAGGACAATGACGGCGTAAGCTGGAGGAGCGGCCTTCTTAGAGGCCATTGTAAACGATAAGGGAAACTAGTGCAAGAGGTGGTAGGTATCCACAGCGCCATAACTCATATCATTTCGCCAAGCAGGGAAGTACCCACTACGCCATAATTACAGCGGTATTGTAACGTGCAAATTTGTGTAACTGCACATCTTAAAGAGCCTTTTGGCATCGTTTTCCCGAGAACGAATCGAACTCTCGGCCCGGCGTCGACGGCGAGCTGCGGTTTGCACTTCTCTCTGCACAGCTGTCTGTTGTGCTCGACGTTGGCTTCCTGCAGCCGCGCGCGTAGCTCTGCGATTCGCTTCTTCAGCAGCGGTCTGCACCTTGCGAGGAGGCGCCATCAGGTATATCGAAGAGCCAAGTCAGACTGCTGTCGGGGCTGCGCACGTCGCCTGCCGCGTGACACATGGAACGATACGACAAAACTGCTTCAAAGTGCGCGCGCTTCGTAATAACGATGACGGAAAATCTGAAGAAGGTTGTTTCATAGGGATGATGCGCTTCGTAGGAATGATGACGGAAAAGTTGAAGAAGAAATTGTTTTATAATGATGATGTTGATGATGCCTCCGTAATAGGTGCAGAGCTACGAAGCATGCACCCCTGTGTTCTTTCAAATGATTCATCTAACTCGTTATGCAGCCCACTTTTCACGACGTGTAGTGGTGTATGATTATTCTGCCACGTGACATTACATTTCTCAATGCGATTCCTCGGCAGGCTTTATACCTGTTTAGGTCTTTCAGCGATGATTTTTCAAGCACAGGCGTAGCTCAGTGGTAGAATGCTCAACTGCCACGCAGAGGGTGTGGATTCGAATCCACACTGAGGAAAAAAAATGTGGTGGGAATCCTTCTCAGCCCTGGTTATTTTTTCTAAAATTCGCGCGATTGTGGTCACAGACACCGGTGGCGGCGGCGGACAACTATGGCCCCAAAAACGGCCCTTATTGTGATCTGATAACAGCTTACACTGTAATAAAGGCAGTTGCACAGCAAACGTGGTCGTTGTCGGTTCCTCCTGCACGCACTCTACAAATTGGTGACCCAGTTAGGCATGCACAACTGGTGCGAGGAACCACCATGACACAAGACCGGCACCCGCTGATCATCAGCGAAAATTCACGTACTGCAGAAGCGACCGGCGACGCAATTTCTGCGGTATCTATACGTCTGCCACAGTACTGGGAGCGCAACCCAAACGTCTGGTTCCTGCAAGTGTAATCGCAGTTTCACGTCTGCCGACTAACGTCGCAGCTTCAGAAATTCCACCATGTCGTCAGTGCACTGCCACCCATCCTGGTTTCCTTCAGCTCGTACCTCCTGGCAGCTCCCTACAACGAACTAAAGGCAGCGCTGCTCGACAGAACAGCTGTATCGGAACGAACGCGAATCCATGAGTTGCTCTCAACTGTAAAGCTCGGTGACAAGGCCTACGCAGCTCTTGCGGCAAATGATGCAGCTCCTTGGATAATGCAGTGCTACGCGAACTCTTCCTCCAACGCTTGCCGTCCAGCGTGCAAATGGCGCTGGCGATTGCATCTACCATGGACTTGCCGTCACACCGCCCTCATCGTCATGCTCTGTGTCTAGCCCGACTACTACCACCACGACCGCCACTTCTCACTTTTACCACCTATGTGACAGATTAGAAGGAATACTTGTGGCAGCCACGCGGAAACACAATCCTCCACGCTGTTCACGACAGCGTGGGCGATCCTCAACAGCCCTACGGCGCGGAGAGCGTGATCGGAATGAGCCCACCGGCCCACATTTGTGCTACTGCGTTTGTGCCTCTGTCTTTCGAATCAGTGTAGTACCATCGCCGAAACAGCGATGGTACTATGCTGATTCCAAAGACAGAGGAATCAGCCACATATTTGTTTTGCATTGCCCTCCTGCTAGGCTTATGTATTGCAGCAGTACCTCCAATACTGCTGCGTATCATCAGTTTTGAAAGTCCTTACAGGCAAAACACTTTAAGCACGTACCTTATCCGTTAGAGCCGCTCTACCAACCTCAAATAGGTCGTTCTTTAAAATGCTTACATGCGTTAACTACAGCAGACGAGTTTCTGATCAAACGTGAAATTTCTATGCGCAAAATTGAGCATCGATCCCTACGGGGATCGGTGCAGGAGGTTCTGTTCTACTATAGTCCAAACGCGCAATTATGCGTAATTATTATTGAGTAACCAAAACATTATTTGTGCCTTTAAATGGGAAGGGTCAATGGCCTGGAGGATGGAGTAGGAACTACTTAAAGTAGGCCTCTTCCGCCCTTTCAGCCTACTTCAGGCTGACCTCAAAACCTGGCCTCGAACTGTGCATGTGATCCTTCCACCGCTCTTCACCAGAAATTAGTTTTTATGTTTTAAGGGGAGATGTCTAGGCATCCCTACGTGTAGTGGTTTAAATATACCCTGGGAGAAGCAGGATTTGCAGTGCGAAAGGATAACATGGAGGGACAAATGCGGTGGAGAATGTAAGGAGATGAAAGTTGCGGCTTTACAGCTTTCGTCACTTCACACCAGCTGTGGTGCTGTGGAGTGTATTTAACCTCTATGCGTTCACGCGGTTGCTTTGAATGTGTAAACCAAGCACCCGGGGTCCGTCTACTCCAGTATCAGCGGCGTGATTGCGAATGGTCTGCGTGTTAGATACACGTCTTTTGGCCCCCCTGAGAAATGGCAGGATAAGGCGCTAAGATTTCTGAGGGGAGCATGTCACGTTCATAGCCCCTGCCTTAGCTGCGTCCATGTTGGCCGCGTCCTGTACAGCGTTTTTAATCTCCCCATCGGAACCATGAGTAGACCAGTGATTTCGTGACGTAGAGTGAGAACTTCAGTACCGGTATAGGTATGAATGCTCGCGCAAACGGCATCTTGGACAGATTGAAAAGCAACTGGAATAGCACTGAGGCTTGAGGCATGCCTAAAAGTTATGCCCTAAAGGGGAGTTCTTTGTGTCTATACGTATGATCGAGGTGCAGTTGTCTAAGAAAGTAGTTATGTAGTCTTCGAACTTACTCCAATGAGATTAAGATTTCGGAGGATGGTGGACTGAGAAACGTTGTCGAATGCCCCGTCGAGCTCCAGACTGAGAATTTCTTGCGTATCTCAACGGCTATTGGATGTGATGATGTCATGCTTCAGGCGCATGGCGTCTTGGCATGAGAAATGTTCGAAAACGTACCATTTAAGATATATAAAGATTGTAGTCTTCCATGTGCTTATTCAGTCGGTCGAGGATGATGTGTTCAAGCGCTTTACCCAGACTACATTTTCATGACACAGGCTTTGGAGTGGAAGTGTTCAGTGGTTTGTTTGGCTTTTGGATTAAAATTACCTTGCATCGATTCACGAACTTGAGAGGGTTCCAATGTCAAAGCAGCGATTAAAGTAATCCATGATAGCGGTGACGGAGTTATCGCCTAAATTTTGAAGCACTTTATTCTTAATGGGGTGGCGGCAAAGTGGTGATGTGCGCAGGGATGTTACTGCGTGCCGAACTACTACATCTGTGATAGCAGCGTTTAGTTCGGTTGTCCACTGTACTTCGTTGTGTCAAACTTCTCTGTTGGATGTAGGCATTCATGACGGAAGTTGTCAAAGAGTTTCGTGAAGTTGCTTTTGAAAGTTGCTTTTGTTGAAATGCCGCAAGAGTTACCGTGTACGCTTGTTCTCAAGATTTTCGTGTGTACTTTCGCATATCTGGCCCTATTTCTGGAAGGCCAGTTAGGTTGCGCACTCCTGTGTCTGAAGCTCTAAAGTGACAATTCAGTCTGAGCCTTCGCTACTACTGTCGCTTCTCCCCTGTTCGAGAAGAGTTGGCTCGGCTTCCCGCTTGTGTAGATGTCACGGTGGTTTCGGGTAGACAGTGTAGTGTGCGTCTGGGCACCTGAGCGAGGGTTTTGTACCCGTTATGGGATGTCTTGGATGTTTGTGCGAGCTGTTATCTTTTGGGCCTTTAGAAATTCTTCACAATTCGTAAGGCACACAATGTATTGGTTCAAATGGTTTGTGTCTGTAACGTGTCGCGATAATTGCCTAGTGGCAATACTGAGTTTAATTTGCGGAGTTGTGCCATGTGACATGTCGAATCCTGATGGTAATGGTAACATCAGGGAAGGTGTCTGTCGCGTAGCCTGGTTAGCACATCGATGTCGTTCTGCAATATGAGTCTGTGGTCCTGTATGCATATTTGCAGGGCTCTGCCCTTAGGAGTGGAAACGAAGTGACGCCACAACTGGTTGGATGCCTTGAAACCACCGAGAAAAAATACGCATGGTGGACGGCAGCGGCAATAGCTCTTGCAAAGAGTAAGTCAAAGTGGTCTTGTTTCTCTTGTCGGCGACTATAGATGCTGAGAATGTAAAGAGCAGAATAGCAAAATTTTCAAGGAATAATATCAAGAAAAGTACCGTGACTTTCGAACTGAAATTGATCGGAAGTGAGGTGTCTTTTCGTGAGAATTTTCGCCTCTGGCAGGGAGATCTTCATGCTCTGCATTGTAACTTTGAAAAGCTGATTGGTCCATGAGTCTAGTTAAGGGGACTGGTGGAAGAATAACACAGGAGGCAAGGAAGTGTAGGAGTAGGGCTTTCTTTTTATGCAACATCCCACAGTTACAATGCCACACTTGTGACGTGCAATGTCAGTGCATGTTTAAAAACCACAGTTGGTCGAGTTTTCTGGAAACTCTGGCGACTTTTCAGTCTCCGCTGATCTTAATGAAAACTTCAATATGTATTCTCCTCGGTACTGTAATAATAAATGCCAAGTCAGGCAGTTGCAAATCATTTAGTTTTCTTGGGAATGAATTTTTCCTGGAATTTTTAGCGGATTCCCCTGCGGCCCACCCTGTGTTTTTGACGTCATCACCTTCAATGCTGCCTGCTCGAGTATGCGAGCTTTCGAAAGCAAAACGGCGATACTTCAGTGTACATATCGGCGTTGTCAAGTTCCGAAAAGCTGGCATAACTCAATACATCGTCGGACGACCCCGCCACTGCCATTTTTCTGGCACCAGCTGTTTCTAATGGCGGGGAGGCTGTGACGTCATCGCATACGCTGCATGAAGCGTCTACCCGTTTCAGTTTCGAATTGAACGCACCTTTCAGTCGGTTATTTAAAATTATTGGTGCGTTTCTGAACAAACTGAACCACCCTGGCTGCTACATGACTATCAGTACCATTCGAAAACATCGGTATCAGAACGTGGTGAAAAAACCGCTGGAGTTGCCCTTTAACGCCCCAGGAATCGAACTGGAAAATCATCCACTGCCTAACTTCAAACAAAGAGCGAGTCAGATTATTGGCAATTGTAAGCACTGGTTGAGGGACGGATTGAGTAGGTGCAGCCGTTTTAGGGTGATTCGCAGTGACTCCAGCTATCCAACTTGTAGTTTGTTGCATACGCCCTTGAATGAAGTCAATACACTTTTCAAGCTTTGCATTCCTGACTAGGTAGTCCTATTAACTTCTTCAACTTCATTAAGTATGTTATGGAATTTGGTCTGCAGAGTGGTTACGCTGTGTTGTAATTTGAGATTATTGTTTATGATGGGGGAGGGATGAGCAGTCGCTGTCCAACCCATTCGAAACAAAGTCCATCATTCCAATCTCAAATACCTCCGCGGAGTACGTAGCCCCTAGGGGTCTGGGGGCTACCTACTCCTCTGAAACATTGGAAATAGGAATGATGGACTTTCTTTGGGTGAATCTTGATATAGGTAGAAGGAGTGGATTTTGAGTGTAAGGCCTTAAGTGGATGGTTGAGGAGACACAATTTCAGTGGCCTTCGCGGAAAGGTGACCATAGTAGAGTTTTAGCTTGAGTCTTTTCATTTCGGCCTTTAGTATGTATATTCTTTAGGGAGGAAGGGTTCACATTTAGCGGCCTGATCTGAGGGGCAGCTAGGAGAGGCTATATTTGTCCTTCTTACCCGGGCTGGGTTCGACGAGTTATCGGTGATATGAAAGCTCGGTGGTAGTGTTGACGAGGAGACGTCTTGGTCTCCGGAGCTGGGCCTGCGTTCCTTACATCTTCTACGACTTCTACGCCGGCTTGTGCCCCGAGTTCTGTTGAGATTGAAACTTCCCTTGATGAGAGAATTCTCTTGCATGTAAATGGAATGTGTAGGGTGCGGTTTGAATGCCCTGAGCGCAGTTGAGATTGGAAATTCAGTCGATGGGAGAAATATCATGCGTGTGCATGGAATGTGTAGGGTGCGGTTTCATTCTTTGTTTCCACAACGAGGAGGCGGTTTGATCGTTTCCGTTTCGCACAATACAGACGGGGGCACATTCGTGGCCCATAAGCAGGCATTCTCCTCTATATTTGGGGCTCCTGGTGCGTGTGGCATTGGAGCAGGCGTACTTTTCATGACCGGACTCACGGCGTCCGTTGTAGGCTTGTACATTCTGCCTCAAGGAGTAGCATACAAGCGCATAGCCGTCATTGGTTGCATTCAAGTTCTCGATAGCATCACAGACAGTTTACCTTGACAGCTTTGAAGACACGTTCCACCCTTGACGAACCGTGGAACGCGTCAGGATTACCTGTATGCGATTGTGACGTCATTTCTGAGCCGACAAATCCACACGAAGGAAAACACGGAACTGTCGTTTCGTTTGCTTCCCTCGCGTTTCACTTTACGAAGACTCGACTTAGCTCCCCGTAAGTTCCTAAGAAAGTGCTTAAGTGAGGCGCATACGTCCATCCCGGCGAGATCGACGCATATCCAAGCAATCCGCTTGGATATACTTGGATCCACCACCTTGGTTGGACAGCAAAGTGTCCGGCATTGTTTTTGGATGCTGTCTTAGCGAAGCTGTCCGTTTTGCCGTCAACGTGAGAATCAAAATGGAACTTGATACGGCCACTGTCCACACAGCTGCCTATTCAGACGTCTATATCATGAGTTTGGAACGCATCTTGACTTAAAAAGGGAATATTTTTTATGGAACATTGCCAGCATACTTGCAGTGATGGCAGTATCAGAGGTTTCAGTAATGGGGTTATTCACCCTAGAGGGCACGCGATACTAAGCTTTGGAGCGTACTTCTTCAGGGTTGAGATGTCGCGTTCTGGGAACTGTTGGGGCAAGCGAAGGCTTCCCCTGCAGGTGTCAAAAGGTTTGTCCACATCGATTGCGACATTGTTAGGGGTGCCATTGAACTGCATCTTCTTGATGCAGTAGAAATCGGTGCGACTCGCGTCTTGTGCGCCGACTAGAACGCTGTGATTCACGGTGTTGACACGTGTTTGGTTTGCACTGGTGTGATCGCACATATGGAGTACCTCTTCTCGCAAACTGCGTGGCAGACTGGACGCAAGAAGAAACGAAAGAGACAGACAAGCGCAGTCTACGCTTGTCTGTCGTTTTCTTTCTTTCTTGTGTCCTGTCTGCCGAGCAGCTTGCGAGAAAATGAACCGCTGCCAACTCGCCTAGCTTTCAACGCCATTCTAGTACGAGTTGAGCGCGCAAAAGGGACATGGACAAAAGGAGGAGACGTACACGCACTGGCGCTGCTAACAATAATCTTTCACCTGTCGACCAGTATACTTGTTCTGTGCACGACTGTCACGTGAAAACTTAACAAAACAGCAATAACAATATTGACACCAATGCGAGAATCCCTCGAAAGGACAGACAAACAAGATGCATAGGCACTCAATGAACGGCATCAACACAACGCGCGCAGAAAATGCAATTCCTTCGTGCTCAAAGATAGTTGCACATAAGGAGATCCGCAGCCTTGAGGATGATTTGCCTGACGACTCGTGGATGGATCCCAGCGCAGTTGAAGCCCCGAGAACTCTTGAGATGGCCTTATAAATCACTGCGCGACAGCGACGGGGGCTTCGGTTCTGCTCTTGTTAGCGTCATCTGAGTCAATGCAGTGTTTTCTCGTGGCGAAGGACGTTGACGCGTTTTTGAGAGGCTACCGTGGATCTCGCGCCAGCTGCGTCGTGCTTCGTCCGCTCATGCTGCGCGTTTTTTAGGCATAGCAGTGAGATGGCCATCCGAAATCTCTAAATAGGGCAGCAACTCACATAAGCGGCGTCGGAGTCGCGAGAAAGCGCTGTCAAGTGCCGATGACTCTGGCATAGGCCCAGTGCGAATATAAGGGCGTTTTACGTCGCTGTGCATCCGCAAAAAGAAAACGCGCAGAAGCCGAGGTGACATTCGACATTCTCCCCTCGTAATTATGAGCAGTCTTGCCCTTCCGCTTAGCGACGCTGTTTCTTGCTCAGCATGTCTGGTTTACGCCCGGTCGGGTGCTGTTACGGTAATAAAAAATTTAACAAGAATCGCACAAATAACGTCATAGTTAAAGTTCCATGTGGTGGATGTTGAATCGCAGTGTGAAGTAAAAAGCGTCACTTATACGTCAGAGTAACTGACGAAAATTAATTCAGTGGGAGTAGTTGCGCACCGCAATGGATATGTGGGTAGGCGAGAAGGAGCCTCGCATAAGAATGAATGAATGAATGAATTCCTGTATTCGATCAGTGAGTATGAGGACGCCTCCTGGAGGTAATCTAAAATGTGTCCCGTTCTAACCATTCCACCTCATTCAGAACGTACGCCCTACGCTAGAAGGCTAGCACTAATCAAGACACCTTAGTGAACATTAGGCTCGCCTTGGAAGTTTTCCTGTACACGTTATTGACGATACTCAACGGAAGACCAGACGACGATGCGCGCAGACTCATAATTGATTTTTATTAGGGGCGAAGCTTCTTATGGCATCACCTGGGCGGTTCTCGGTTGTCGATGCATCCTGCGTAGCCAGTAGCGTCTTCCTTAGCATACAATAGATGGCGCTGTACCATAGAGATGCATGCAAACTGCAGTTGGGTGATGATACACTAGATGGCGCTGTACGCATTCTGTGTCGTCATCTCCATTTCTCGTCTCGTTTCCGAGAGGGCGCTGTCCCATAGACATGCGTACAATATGGCGGTTGGGTGAAGGTACGCTGGATGGCGTTGGCGGTGCAGCTGCTCTCCGATTGGCTGCTGCGCGGGGAGCGCTCCTCTCATTCTCCTGGATCGTCGCCGTACGTGTCGGATCGCGCTTGGTGGACCATGGACGATGAGAAAAAAATTCCGAACGTTGTGTCGGAAGCACGGAATCGAACCAGGGACCCCTCGCTTCCGAACGCGCGGCGCTAGCCACTACGCCACGAAGCGCACATGGACACATGTACCACGATGACAGTAAATACCCAACATTAACGAAAGACTGCGCGTTTCTAACGCGTTTGTGCTAGCGCGTTACGGCCCGTGTAAAAAGCTGGTGAAAGACGCTGTGGCCTCTCCGCCTTATACTCTCTCAGCAGTCATGTGATGGCGTCGGCAAACGCGGTGCGCGTTCCGGCCTGTGTAAGGGGCTGCGTAAGACGTCTTTACATGATGATCGACTGGGCGAATTACACGGAAGGTTCACGGTTTACCGATGATTCCCTCCGGAGCTTCGCCCACTCATCATCATTCACCCCGTGGATATGCTGTGAATTTTTTTCTGATATGTGGGTCACAAACAAGTGCATATACCATTGTTGTGCACACATCCCTGTCTTGACAAGTAATGCGTTAACACTATGCATAACAAACACGTGTGAATCATCTCACGGATAAAGAATATACTTGCTTTTGAAAGACTGTTAGAGCGGCATTTATCGTTGAGAAGTTCTATTTCAGCGGCTTGCATTATATCTCTTGTTCTTTTTCTTTATGCCTCGTGATAGCTTTTGTTTCGCGAAATCTTGATTCGCAGCCGCAACTCTTTCAGCGGATGCGAAGGTAGCCTTTCTGCACGTTCCAGTCATCTTTCAACCTTTCGTGTAAGCATGTTCTAGTTTGACCCACGTACTTTTTTCTGCGGGACAGCGGAACCGAATTAGCAACGTGGTCAACGCATCGTACGAAGCACGGTTCACGAATTATGGAGCCCGAATGCGGCTTATTTTCTCTTTTCTTCTTCTGAATGCACACAGCCGATAACTTAAGCGCAGAAAATCCGACTATTACATTGGCATGTTCCCTTTTTTCTTGTTTTTTTTTTATTTTTGCTTCAAGTTATGCGGGATGCCGTGCTCAAGGATCTCACAGTTAACATTTCTTTTCTGCGACATTCTGAGGGTAACTGGCTAGCCTGGGTGGTTCTTTCCGTTTTTTAGAAGTTATTCAAGCTACAGAAATTAACAGATGCTGCGGGAAACCCGCTGCCACAAGGCGGTCTAGCTGTTTACTAAAGTTACCTCAGATTAAGTTAGAACATGACTTGTTTAAAGCAACAATGATGTACGTGGTGACAATGAACGTTTTAACGAGCTATGTATGAAAAGAATCAAACGGCAGCAGTAGCTTGCTGGGGCGTGGCTCATTGACCCAGCAAATGTGAAAGTAAATGACCCAGAAAGTGTGATAAGTAGATAAGTAGGAAGGAAGCAAATAAAGATCTAAGGAAACAAGTCCATTGTGATGGATTGCATATGATCAGTGGATTATGATACACAACTTATACGTCATGACATCAATAAATCATAACTCTTGCAGTTACGTTACGATTAGCCGTAACAGAACAGCTTCGCTGTTCCGGCAATCTTCACGGCGTGGAACCAGCTTGAATATTTAAATAACTGGGAATGACACTTTGTGCCATACGGGAGACAGACAACATTCAGTTGTGCCGCGATACGGTGTCCTTCCACCTGGGAATTTAAGAAGTATCTCTGAAGCCAATGCACAGTCATCATTTTGAAAGCCACTTTTCATGAAACTAAGACTTAATGAGGATGACCAAATCTCAGTATAACTAAGCCCATTTGAATATTTCGCTCGCTCACGAATTACCACATACGCTGTCTTTTTTTTTTTTTGGAAGGAAGGACACGGTACGAAGGAATAGTGCAACTTGCTCAACAAAATTTTCTTTATTGCTAAAAGGAAACGCTACAAGCCATATGACCGCCCCCATACACTATTCTAACGAGACATCTGTTTGACTGCATTACATACTGTAAAGACGACGCGTACGTTGCAAATATTTCCTTCAGAAGAGCCTGTGGGGAAAGCGGGTCGTTAACCATGTGCCGGTTCCTTGCTGTGGGCGTGGTACAGCCACTCAATCGCAGCAGTGCGCAAATCAAACCCGCGGCTGACCGAACGGTTCCGGGTATGGTAGCACCTCTGGCTCGGGTCCAGGAAGGGGGAAGGGGACAGGGTGGATGGTGGGAGGTGGAATGGGCCAAGGTACGGGGTCAGGTGTCCCTGGCAACGATTGCAGCAGTCGGGGCCATTCTTGCGTAATGACGATGCCGCCACCGCAAGCGGTTCCGGTTTGCAACTAACTTCCTCCGCTGGACACCTGCAAATGAAAATTTTAATCACATCCGTGATTCGAAGTGCTACAAGAAATAGTTATAAAGGTTACTTCGTGAATTTCGCCAAAATACATTTGATAGGTTTGAAATTTGAAGTTTAGTATTACCACGTAAGTGCAGAAAACTCCATCGCCAGGTGGGCATCCAATTCCATCTCCCGCAATAACACTGAAGTTACGTTTCATCAAGAAGCGCGTTTTACGTTATTTGGTCGGCGTCGTTAACTCCGCTGTTTCTTCTTTCGTAAACATCTCAAAATACTGCAGCTATGCAAATCGATAAGGTCGGCAATATTGTAGAGGTATGCGAAAAAAAAAACTGAAAGGTCAGTAGACTGTAGCGATATTCCGTTAAGACGAATAGTAGCATAAGTGCTCTCGCAGAGAGCAAGAAGTAGATGTCATTATATCTAATTTATGTCTAAAATACCTGCGTTGCTTATTGAGAAGCAACGCGGACACAGCTTCACATATCTGCTACTTCGACTGAAGCGCAAACTTCAAACTGTTCCGAGAGGGTCCTGTAAAGTGCATACAAATGGCAAGAAGAATGTGTCATTTCTGAGGAAACTGACACATCTTTTTTTTTTTTAAATGCCATCATTCCAAGCAAGGAACCACGTACACTTGTTGATGTTAGCTTTGACGCCATGGGCCAACTAGTACACACAAACCCCTGATGTAGTCCCGCCATTTTCGGAAATGTAACTCGGATTTTTGAAAGAAAATGGTGCTTTTCATATAGCTTGCTCTCGTGCCCTTCGCCTGCACTGACCACTAATGCCCACTGCTACCATTGCCTGCAAAGACACTTTCGTAACAACTGTGACGAAGCTGTATTTCTTTTTACATTTATACATTTATTTAATCTGCGACTTCTTCGAGAATTCTAGTTATCCTCCGAATTATTGGTCTCACTCGGCTTGGACGTCTTGTCCTCTCAGGTAACTAAATAACTGGACAACTAACTAAATAAAATACCAAAACGCGTAAAGAAACGTAGTAAATTTTCAGTTTCACTATAAAAACTCGCTCTGGTGCAGAGGTACCCTTTGCGGAGTTCCTTTTGTAACCGCAAAACATCCGCATGCTATCTTATACAGGTAAATGACATCCCAGGTGCACAGCTAGTTGTCGTCGTAGTTCAATTTCAGTCTTACTTTGGCAGTCTACTTGCCGCTCGTTGTCTTGTGCGAGAGTTGACATTGGTAGTCTGGTAAGAGAGCAAGTGAGGTTTTCCTGATCCGAAAACTTTGTAAGACGATCGACAGCTAGGTGTCTGTGGTAAGATCTTTGAAATCTACAGCGCTACCAAATGTCCGGCTTATTTTTCATTGTGTAACATTCAGTATGGGTTAGTGAAAAACATACAAATCGTCCCCTGCTAGTCACCTGCAATTTAATATAATTGTGACAGCTTCAGAGTATCTATTTATTTGAGAACGGATAAATAAGCGTTTATTTGTCGGAACAGCATCGTGGATTTCTACGCTAGGCCGTTTTGCCGCTGATTATAACCCATGGTGTGAGATCTCCTCATTCCTATCTCGTTGGCCTTCGTATTTGAGAACAATTCTATATTATCTGACGCAGGGTTCGTCAAGTCTTTACTTACCAAGAATATCTTCAGAAAGGTTATTGCTGTCGTGAAGCATATCATAAACACTGAACAAAACTGTCGGGTG
Organism: Hyalomma asiaticum; assembly: GCA_013339685.2. NCBI lineage: Eukaryota > Metazoa > Arthropoda > Arachnida > Ixodida > Ixodidae > Hyalomma > Hyalomma asiaticum. Next base: position 54,125,750 of record CM023490.1, on the reverse strand, counting down.
AATAGTATGTACATTGTCCTATTGTACAAGTGCCGTACTGCGGCTCAAACTCGGACATGCGTTCACTCTACGATGTAACACCATATTAAGGTGGCAGTTTAGGAAGTGTAGAAACAAAATTGTGTCAGCGATGCTGTGTTTCTTAAATGATACTTCCTTTTAAGCGAAATTCTAATACAAACTTTACTGCCATTCTTATTGTACGTTTGCGCTGTTTCTGTTACTGTCAACCACTACTCAACGCTGTTCAGTTGCCGTTTTTATGTCCTTAACAACATGCAATTCTCTGGAAGGAAGTCCCTTTTCAGCCTCGTGCTATCGGACCTTCTTCTGTGTATTCTGACCCAATGCGTTTTATATTTTTGCTACGAATAAACATTTGATTTGAAATAGTAAACTTTTCCCTTCAAATAGGCTATATGCTTACTCTCTTTTAATCTTGTATCTAAAGTAACACCGAGCAAAGTGCTCATTTAGTAGAAGGGTGACATGACAGTTTACGTCGACAGTGGGAATTAATGTGGTACCTTATATACCGAATGAAAAGCAAACCATATTTTTTGTCGCATTGATATTTAGTGCGTTTGAAAGGCGTCTTGTCGCAACGCTTTTCATGATAGTGTTTAGTTCAGTATTCAAAGAAGTTTTATAAGGATTCAGTGCAAATGTGTTAGTGAGATCGGCGCATAGCAAGGATTCAGCTTGAGAAAGGAAACTATGTGACTCATTCACCTAGAACAGCGTTGCGACATTAAAAATGATAAATAAGAAAAATAGCATGTATCAACTATTCTTGAAGAATCGCGATCCAGAAACATTGGACTCCTTTAGGAAATACAGAAATAATCTAACTAAACTTATGAAACAAGCAAAGCGCAGTTATTATTCTTGCATGTTCGAAGGCGTTACAGGGGTCAAGGAGATGTGGAGCAAGTTAAATTCAATTACCGCAGTACATAAAACTAATTTCAGCGTAGAAGAGATAACTGAAGGTTCTCGAACATACAGGGGTAAAGAATTGGCTGAGAAATTTAATGAACACCTTACTTCCGTAACAGATATTGCCTGTGACACTAGTGCACTACATTACATGCCCGCAGAAACAATACCTTTTTCGGTGTATCTTTCTCCAACGGATGCATACGAGGTTATGGCTGTTTTCAAAAAACTAAAGAAAAGTAAATCAGAAGATATTGATGGCTTAAAGATGGCCCCTGTCTGTTCTGTCATAGGTATATTAGTTGTGCCCATAACGTACATTTATAACCTGATTTTAAGCACAGGTATTTTCCCACAACGTATGAAGCACGCGAAAGTTACAGTATTGTTAAGGGAGGCGACAAAAATGATTTCAAAAATTATAGACCCATATATGTCTTGCCATTGTTTTCAAAGCCCATAGAAAAGTTAATATTTATAAGATTGCCAAACTTCCTTGCAAAACATTCAGTAATTACGCCAGCTCAGTACGGTTTTAGGTCGGGGCTTTCGACAGAAGTAGCATTGTTACGACAAAAAGAAATTATATTAGGTAATATAGAGGACAGGAAACTCACCCTAGGTATATTTGTAGATTTCTCCAAAGCTTTCGACCGAATAAATCACAATACCCTTTTACAAAAGTTACGTTATTACGGCATTCGAGGAAATAGACTGGATTTGATTACTAGTTACTTGAGAAACAGGCTACAGTGTGGAAGTATAAACGCAGAACAATCATTCTTGCAAAAAATTGCTCAAGGTGTACGCCAAGGTAGTATATTAGGGCCATTACTTTTTATCATTTATGTTAACGACATTATAAGCATAAATTATACAATCCAATATGTTATATATGCGGATGACACTTCCTTGTTTTTTTACAGGAGTGGATGTAAATGACCTTATTTCTGCAGCAAACGCGACACTACATGACTTGTATGCATGGTCGACTGCAAACTCCCTACAGATCAACTGCTCAGAAACTAAAGCCGTTCTGTTCCGCTCAAAAGGAACAGTGTGCAAAGCTACTTTAAAATTACACCTGCGTGATTGTGTGATTGATTTCTCTTCGACAGCCAAAGCACTGGGAATTGTTTTTCATGAGCATATATTATGGGATTCACATAGTGAAATGTTAAGAAACAAATTAAGTAAGGTACTAGGCATGCTTAGGAGATGTCAGTCATTTTTACCGACTGCTCAGATGCTAAAAATCTATAATGCACTTTTCTGTTCGCAGCTTCGCTATGCTGTTCTGGTGTGGGGTAATGGCACCTTGCAGTCAAAGCATAAATTACTCGCGCTTCAAAAAAATGCATTCCGTTCTATTGGAAATGCTGGGTGTAATGCATATACTTTGCCTCTATTCGATAAATTAAGAGTGTTAAGATTTGACAAAATGTATGAATATTGTTTATTATCGTCTTTAAAAGCTGAAATTAAGAAAGGAAATAACAATCTTAGCTCCATAGCATGCTTAGAGCGCTGCACCTCGTCTCGACCAACTAGAAAGAGCGATTTTGGAAGGTCCCTCGATGCAGAACAAACTATGGTCTCCAAATGCTTAAACATTTACTCCCAAATACACTCAACAGACAGACAGACAGACAATGAACTTTAATTAATCCTGAGGAGCTACGTAAGGACTCCCTAGCGGGAGGCCGTTGTAACCGCTGGCCGCACCCACGTGGAGGAAAGAACGCCATGACGCTCCGCCCTTTCGTGGGCCCTCTGGATAGCCTGGGCTTGCTTTTGGAGCACCGTGCTTGTGATTCAATTTTTTTATTAGAACAACTGCACGTTCTTTCGCGACAAGATATGTTCAGTCTTTTTTTTACTAACATGATGCAACAAAACAAAATTTCGTATTCGCTTCTTTCTACTTTCTTTTTGTATTTCTTCTAGAAGTGAAATCCTATCTGCATTTTTTTGTATGAAATGTTATTTCTTATTGTGTCAATTTAACTACATATCTGTTTCTGTTTACTTGTTTTAGATGACTTCACAAATGCTGTCACCTCTACTGCCATGTATTGCTGGGATGTGGGGCTAGTCAAGCTGCGTTTAATATCGCAGCTTTTTTTCCCACATTCCGCACCACATTGTATCTTCATTTCATGTAACATTATAAATACATGTAAAAAATGTAAAAATGTGGTGAAATAAACTTCAACTTCGACCTTGGAGAAAACTAAGAGTGGCGCTTTTAGTCGGTCCCTGCCGAACAACACATTTGTTATATTAACCGCACGCATAGGGAATTGGTCGAAAAGCCGATCCTTAATCCGAATAGATTTGGGGAAACAACACTGAATGCGTGATGTGGTCTGCTCCGAGTGATTTATGAAGTTGGTCGAGTGAGCAAACACGCGTCACAACACTCACCCGAGGAGATGAACTATCTGTCCGCTTGAGCTGCATTCAGCCAAAACGCAGGGACTGTTGAAGCGCTTGCTTTGTCCTGGAACTATGTGGCTTCCAAAAACATTGCACCCACCTGTTTGTAAAGTGCAATAGAAACGAGCATTTTGTTTAACCCATGCGGAACAAACTACAAAAAAAAATAATGTCACACAGCAGCCATCAATAACCTGTGGCTACTCGCATTGATGGCAGCGCTCTTCTTAGATCAGGTCGGCGCCATTCCACGGTGGTCTAGTGGCTATGGTACTCGGCTGCTGATCCGAGGGTCGCGGGATCGAATCCCGGCAGCGGCGGCCGCATTTCGATGGAGGCGAAATGTTGAGGCCCGTGTGCTGTGCGATGTCAGTGCACGTTAAAAAACCCCAGGTGGTCGAAATTTCCGGAGCCCTCCAATACGGCGTCTTCCATAATCGTAGCTGGTTTTGGGACGCAAAACCCTCGAAATCATTCAATCAGTCTAAGTTAGCCTGCTTCCTTGTGGTTAATTCGTTGTCCGCTTTGGGTTAAGAATTATCATCGCTCTTATTAGCATCTGATCACCAAACTTTGTTCAGCCAACTACTTCAGTGCCTTATACTACACCTAGGTACCTGTACTTTCCAAAATATGTTTCGTTTTCTTTTTCCCCTTTAGGGTTTTGTCATGTCGATCTCCTCCTTATATCTTTCCTAAAGAAGCTATTCATAACAGAGTCTATTTCTATCTGCGAATTCAAATGATAGCTCCCCTCTGCTATTGTTATCGCCAACGCCGTCGTTGCCCACTGCCTGTTGTTCTCCTTGCTACCTTCGCTCTAAGTCCCCCAAACAAGTGTGTATGGGTCCCGTACCTTCTGCGTTCACGATTCCACATTCTCAAAAACTGTTCCACTTCATTGTCATCATTGTTTGACGTTAGAACGTATCCTTGTTCTGGTTCTATAGTTTTTATCGCCTGTTCAGTATTTTTAACGACGCCTGATACCTTCTGATTAATGCTGTAGAATTCTTCAATGTTATCGCCAATAGCATTGTCGGTAAGGCACCCACGCCATATGATTGCTTTCCTGGCAGTCCTCTGTAGAAGATCACGTGCCCATAATTAGGCAATACATCTTTTCTCCTTGTCTTCTAAGTTCGCTAAGGCCAATTGCATCCCAGTTAACACCGTATAATTCTTCTAGTAGTTGAGCTAGTCTAGCTTCGCTCGAAAGAGTGCGAGTGGTAAACGTTGCTGCGTTTAATTTCCAGTGGCGACCCAATGGTCTTTTTTAAACCGCTTGTTTTGTTATCGATTTCGCTGCACCCACGGTTAGACGTTCACGCGTTGGGCAGTGTCCAGGGTTTGGTTGGTTGTGCCATTGGAAGGTGGTGGTTGTGGTAGTCGCATTTCACGTTCATCTAAATGCGACCGCCCCGATCATGATCGAACCCTTGCCTTTGGTAGTCTGCAGTCGGTCACTGGGACCACTCTCCCAACGTGGAAGCGAGTGCTTCTTTATGTGTTACGTTTTGTGTGTATGGAACACGCCGCTAATGTGGTGCAAGTTAACCTTGTCAACTGCTGCAGTGCGCACTTGCAAACTAGCCCATATACTACCAGACATAGGTCTTTTGAGAGACAAGTGCCATAGTTAGGTTTAAAATATGAAGGACGTTCGAGCTTTTTTTAAGAGTGAAAAGCTGTAGCGGCTTTCGGCGCCCTTCGCATCCCTTTCTCATAGAATATTCATCAAAACTAGTACGTTCTCTTAAAACGCTGGAAGTATTCGAGTTTCCTCATAACTGAATCATGCTTTCTCGTACATTCGAATTGCAGAACGAACTGTCATGTGTGTAGGTTTCAAATAAGTCATAGTTTACAAGCTTTCAGACGGATTTTCCTTTGAGAAATTTAATTTTGTTCATCAAAGCACCTGCGCCATATTGGTGGGCTTGCGTGATGGGATGGTTCCGGAAACGGTGGTAGTTCGAAGTGATTATTTCCGGCGCTGATGCCTACAGCGACACCGGATTTTCTGTGACACGAGCTCAATTCAATTCAATTTATTACACACATTTTATATTACAAGATGCGCACAAACTGTATGGTCCAGTAGCCATTGGCTAGTAAGGGGTCCGTTTACAAGAGTATATATGAGAAACTTCTATGCGAAAATGCATGACCAGCCATTGTGGGGACTCTCTGCACTTGCCGCTTCTCTAACGTTATCGCGTTAAAACGTGGCAGCGATTAACGGAGTTATCACACAGGCGATATATAGTACAGCGATGTCATCAGAAAATTTTGCGATGACAGATGTGAAGTCGATAGCCAAGCGCTAGTAACGGAATTCGATAATATCACCACAGACCGTGAATGTAGGTCCTCCCCAAACACTAGTCCTCTTTTCTCGGTTCAGTTCAAAAAGGAATTTCAAAAGCCGCTACAACCGCTCCCAAAAGCTGGAAAAGATAAAAAAACAAGATCGCTTCAACGGCTGCTGTTAAGAATGTGTGCTCCAGGGTAACTTCGTGGTAACATCATCGTGCAGTAATAATTAATGCTAACGTTCTCCTACTTACGGGTGCAGGTGGAAGTGATGATCAGGTTGATATGCAAATCAATCTAATTATATCAAACGTACATGTATTCAAGAGAGTACGCGGACTTACCGTGGGTGGATACGAAAGGGTATTCACTACTGTTGAAGCGAAGTTGTCCGCCTTCTTGAGGGTGTTCAGCGGTTATCCATCCTGACGCCCATTCTGACGTACTTGCGACAGGGTTTGCGACAATGGCAAGGCATGCTGCCATTAACGTCCCCGGGATGTGCAGCTTCATAGTGCCAAGTGGTTTCAGTGCCTGGCAGGAATATACGGGTGACATGTATTAGATGAGCAAGGAAATATAGCTTCGTGACGTCATCGAAAACCCGATAGTTGTGCTTAAGTAGGAGTATCTCCTTAGGTTCTCAGGTCTTGATGTTCTGCGTGGCTCGTTAAATGTACACAGCACAGAAGGTCATCAACGAACTGTAGGAGAGCGCTGACATGGGGCGACAAAGTAATTCGAGAAAAGTATGATTGACGTCAAAGCACCAGCGTCGAAAACAAATTTTCTCAGCTAATATATGCGAAATGCCCTAATAACTTTTTTAAACAAATCTCTAGTTAACATTTCTAAAGTGCGTGGAATTCTGCTTAAATTATTTGCATGCATGATATGCTTGAATCCTTACCAACTCGCTCAGCTTTTTGTCCTTTTTGATGATGTCAGTGCACGTTAAAGGGCACAGGGGTGGTCGGCATTTCGGGAGCCCTACACTGCGGCGTATCTCATAATCATGTGGTTGTTTTGAAACGTAAAACCCCAGAAACCGATAAATTAAAATGTTTCCGTTCCTTTTGCTCTCGGTCAGTGATTGCTTCTCGCCAAAAAAGAAAGAAAAATGAAACTTACGGGAGGTGCGTGTAAGTTGTTTAATAATGTCAATTCCAAAGCCTTGTTGATTGATTTCTGCAGTTTGATGCCCCAAAACCACGCTGTGATTACTTGTATGAGAGACGCCGTAGTGGAGGGCTCCGAGAATTACGACCACCTGGGGTTCTTTAACGCGCACTGCCATCGCGCAGTACACGGGCCTAAACATACCGCCTCCATCTAAATGCAGCCGCCGCAGCCTAGATTCGATCTCGCGACCCTCTGATCAGCAGCCGAGTGCCGTAATCCCTAGACCACCGCGCGTGGCTGCAAAGCCTTGTTGGACCTTCTGTTGACCTGCTGTTGCAACTTCTGATCTTACGTGACTGCGGCTGCAAGGCACGCGATAGTGGTGCCACCGTTTCCACAACATCATATACGGGCGCCGCGTATGCCATTTAATTTCCATCCTCCTCCCCAGTGCCGCCAGCGTGGTTCCCCACGAACGCCTTACTCTGCTGCAGCTGCGGCTGACCATGGAAGAAAGAAAAAAGCCATGAGAGAGCCTCATGTGACAATCTTGAAGCCTGGTCAAAAGAAAGTTTTAAGGAGAGGATTATACCGTATCCAGCGCCACCAAGCGTTCGACACGTATGTTTGCAACAGTTGACGATAGATGGGTCGTGACTCGATTTTACCGGTATTTTTGTGCTTCGCTTCTGCCTGACCGCCAGGTCGAGTGCATCCCTTTGAATAGATATGTTTCGGAACGTCTCCTCTGTGACCCCTGTGTGACGCGCGCCCAGAAAGCTCGTTGCCGCATCCTTATCTCGGCAATGAAAAGTGGCGGTGACAGCTAGCGTGGAATTGATGTTTGTCCACAAGGCTGGTGCTTGAATGAAGCTACATATTGGAGAAGCAGAGGAAACGCAGGTTTCTGGGGTTTGTAACGGCTGGACAATAAACATATCTGCAAATGGGGCGGTGCAGTTGGTCACGTTTCTTTTTCTTTTTTTTCAATTATTGGGGAAGAGCTCGTGTCGGACCTTTATCGCAGGTTGACGTCTGGCTTGCTGTTTAGCTCATGCTCCATTGGAGCTGGAGTGTCGGCGTAAGTTATATTAGGGGCACAAGCTGCTACATTTCGATATATTGCACCTATGACCGCAGTCTTTCTGTTTACCTAAGGAGTCAGTTTCTTGTGCGACAAGACACGACTGAACGCCTTTTGAGATAACTATAATGAAGCGCTTCCTTGGCGTCGCATTTATGCGTCTTTCTTGCTTGGAACACGCGCAGATCTCACGCCCCCGCACTAGATCTCCAAAGCAGCGTCAACTATAAAGAGGAAGACAGGCATTAACCAGCGAGAACACTCTAATGCGCGCTATCCAACAACTAAAGTAGCAGGACATGAACCTCTACACCACGAAATTTCCATATTTTTTTTCTTTTGCAACATTTACAAAGTTCACAATCCCGCGGTTTCTCTACTTTCCCAATGCGTCAATTTTATCAAGCGCCAGCTTTGAGGAGAGACTTGAAAGGTGCGTGAGCTTTCGCACGCTCATTTTCATTACCGAGATAAGCATATGGCAACGAACTTACTGGGCGCGCGTCATACCGCAGCCATGGACGAAACGTGGTGAAACGGACTTGCCAGGTGGTTGCACTCTACCCACCGGTGAATTCTCAGTTTAATGTGGGGACTTGTCGGTACATTATCTTTGAACAGTGTGGCGCCCTCTTGAGTATCCTCGTTCAAGCCAGCGCTGTTTTCTCCGAAATTAATCGCGCGCAGAGAACATAACAAAAAGGGCCGAGACAAGAACTTTGCAGCGCGCTATGGCTGCAGATGTTGCTAAGCCTTTCATAGACTAGATATTTCTTCGATATATCGCTCACTGGTGCATGGTCGCTGACATCACAACGCATTTCACGGTTTAGTCGATGAACGACGCATTCAAACTGGGCAACACGAGCCAGCTGCTACACAGCTGCTATCATCCGCAGAACCGCGGCTCGATCTTGAGCGAGGGGTTGGCTGCAAATGTCAGGGCAAACTCTTTGGTTGTCTGTTAAAAGCGTGCAGTACACCACGATATTTACGTGACCACCAACATGGCCTCTATCAAACATGCAGGTCAAGACGCTATCCCAGTTGCATATGTTCGCGGCTACAAGACGCATGCACGTAGGGGTGCTCACTGTTAGTCGGCAGTACGCCTCCGTGTGAAACCGTGTTTAAACGCGAAAGATCAGTCGTCTACGACAAGATGCACTCAATCGCATATTCAGTCTTTCCGAATATTCCGATCACTTCAGTTATTCGAAAATTTCGGATACCTCATTGTCGAATCGGGACACGAATATTATTAAAAACTGTGATATTCAACGGATATTCCGAAGATTGCCGTCTTGAGACATTTTACAGATATTGCCAATGGCAATATCCTATGCAATATTCACTTCATCACGCGCCTTACATCCCACCACATCCACGCATTTAACTGCGCATAGGTCATCCTTTAAACGTTGCTCGCCCAAGTCCTCGTTCTTGTTCTTGTTCACCTGAGCATTTGGCTCGCACCTATACTGTGGGGAATTGGCCAGAAACTGAAAGTGCAGGATTTGAAGTGCACGCACTGTTGCCTTCGCGTCATCGTTCTTCCTTCGCACAGCTAAAGACTGGAACGGTCGTCCAAAATACATTGCTGCTATCACCGCCTCAACTGCCTTCATTGAAGAGTTAACACGATTTTTGTTGTGGACAATTGTAGTAATATTGTTTGTATAACCACCCCTTGAAACGTGTCTTCACTATCGAAAACAAGGCATTAGAAGTCGTAGAAGAATACCTATATCTAGGACAGCCATTGGCAGGAGAACCCGTCCATATAAAAGAAGTCCACCATAGAATAAACATGAGATGGCGCGCATACGGGAGACATTCCCAACTTATGAACGGAAACCTACCACTATCACTCAAGCGGAAACTATATAACTACTGCGTCTTGCTAGTACTGATATACGGGGCAGAAACTTGGAGAATTACAAACAGGCTCGAGAGGAAGATCAGAACAAGGCAGCGGGCGATGGAACGAAAAATGATAGGCGCTACATTAAGAGATAGGAAGACAGCTGAATGGGTCAGGGAACCAAACGGGGGTCGCCGACATAATAATCGATGTTAAGAAGAAAGAAAAAGTACATGGGCAGGCCACGTGATCAGAAGGCTAGATAACTGATGGACAGTTAGAACGACGCAATGGATACAAAGAGAGGGTAAGCGTAGCCATGGACGACAGAGAGTAAGATGGGGGGACGAAATTAAGAAATTTGCAGGCGTCTAATGGAATCAGCTCGCGCAGGATAGGCAAGAATGGAGAGGATTGGGAGAGGCCTTCGTGCTGCAGCGGACATAAAATAGGAGGAGGAGGATGTAATACCCCTTGGGGTTTTTAAGGTAAATGACTGAAATTAAATGAATATTCACATGCGAATATCGCATGGAATACCGCACCTGATATTCGACGAACATTCGAATAATCCCACACCGCTGTTGGTCTCCGGAAGTAACACGGACGCAATTTCGGCGGTTTTTTTTTTTTTACGTGCCAAAACCATAGCGTGATTAGGAAGCACGCCCCGTAGTGGAGGACTCCGGAAATTTCGACCGCCTGGGGTTCTTTAACGTGCACTGACAACGCACAGTACACGGGCCTCTGGAATTTTCGCCTCCATCGAAAAATACGACCGCCGCGAACGGGATCCAATCAGCGCCCCTCCGGTCAGCGGTCAGCACTATTCCAGTACGGCGGACTGACCTCATAAAGTGGGTACGGGCCACTCCTTCAGAGCATTACCACCATCATCAAGATGATCTCGTGGGTGCGTGCTAGTGACCAACACATCACAGAATCCATATTGAAGCGTTTAAGCATTGCTTTCTCGTAGCCTTGACCCTTGGGCACAGTGACAGAAGGGTCGGCAGTGCTTTGCAGGAGTTTCTTAAAGGGTTCAGAAAGATTCAGCTTATAAAGACAGACGTACCTCACCCTTTCATCATTTTTTTTTCTGTCTTACTCATTCATTTGTATTACGTTGTGCCACCGCAATTGCTCTGTTCTTCAGCTTGTTCGTTCCTCCAAACATTTTACCTCCTTTTTCTTTAATCAGCTTAATACTCTCAAAGTCTTCAAGCATATTTTAACTTGCTTAACGCTATTGAACGATTTGTAGGGACTTTGCTTTTTTATAACTACCTGGCTCTTGGCCAATCCCCCAGAGTGGGTGTGCACCATCCGATTTGGGTTACATCTACATCAACACATTGACGACCAGTACTATCTGGCTAGGGTGCACCAGGAGCTCATGGATCATCGCACGAGAGGCTGTGGCCAGCGCAGAGGAGACGCCGGCATCACGGCGTCACTTTCGACGACGTCGTTGTCCCAGGACACGCAGCAGATCATCTCCTCGTGGCACCGATTCGTACAACGCCGAGACCTAGCCCAGCACCGCGCTGCCGCCGCCCATGGAAGCCGGCGGCTGCTGGAACGCACAAGGATGCTGGCCACTTCCAAGAGGTACACGCTCGCAATGTGCGGCAATTTCGCGCCTTGCGTTTTCTCAATTTTTCTTCCACGTCTTCAGCATCAGCACAAGGGTGGATAGGGGGAACATGCTACGGCGAAGACAAAGGTGAATAAACGTTTAGTATATAAGTCTGGAATGTGCGAGCGTTGAGAGTGTTAGGGTTTATCCAGAATTTCTATGAGGGTGAGAGGAAGGAGGAGAGCTGGAGGCGGAGGTCGCGAGATCGAATCCCGGCCGCGGCGGCTGCGTTTCGGTGAAGGAACAATGTTGGCGCCCGTGTAATGTCCGTGTAACTACACGGGTCTCAACATTTCGCCTCCATCGAAATAAAGCCGCCGCGCTCGGCATTCGATCAGCAGCCCAGTGCCATAGCCGCTAGACCACCGTGGCGGGACGTAAGCCCCAAAGGTTCGTTGTAGGTTCGGCTTCATCACTCCTCAGTTTCGTCAGCTTTCAAACACATCTGAAAAAATTGGCCGCGTATCTGCGTGCTTCGCTGCAAATGTCGTCGAAAGACGATAGTCTTCTGCCGGCCGTACTACGCTGCGTGAGATATGGACGCCATCTGGCAGCGCCTTCGGGAAACATGAGCTTGTGCAGAGTCCCTGGGCAACTGCCAGGTGGCAGCATCAAATCGTCGGCACACGCCTTTTTCGTGCATAGCGTCGCATTTTTAGCGCGACGCTATGCACGAAGCTAGGGTATTTAGAATTACGTATCTATGTATTTTCTAGTAAAGGAACACACCACCTAATATTTACGTATTGATGTTGCGCCTGAGATATGCGTAATGTTTGCTTTTTGATCGACCATGTTCACAAGTATGAACGCAGCTACCAGTTCAAGATGGCTGGACTTTAGGAAAGTGCTTAAACTTTGGCCGGGTGGCGGAATTATGTGACAGTCAGACAAACAGAAAGACAGACCAATATTTCTGCGTTTAAGTATCCCAAGAAAGACTGTCGTCTTTAAAATAGCCGATCGTCCGGCAGCGGCACCCTCGCGACCATTTTTGACGACAGTCCTATGCGACGTTATAAGTTTCTATTCTGCTCTATGCAGGGATGCTGCACTTCGGTACCTCTCGACGTTCCCCTACCCGGCAGAGCGGTCTTCGCACGATGGCCTGCTCTCCTCCCAGTGTAGCACGGAGGACTCCGACATGTCCGAGGTTCCCTTGGGCCAGAGCCTCTGCTACGCGCTACTGGTGGTTCTGACCGGAGTGGTGGCCTTGTCGACCGCGGTCGTGCTCGTCAGGCTGGTGCCCGCCGCAACTAACTCGTCGCGGATCTCCTTCGCACATAGTCTCAACGCCCCTAGCGGTGAGTCCTGCTCGTAAAGTCTGCTTAAAGGGGACGCTTAAGAGAAGTAGGGTTTTTCTGGTACAAGTAAATTACCTTTTAAGATTACCGAAAAGCACCACCCTCGCGAGGAGAGGACGCTCGGTAAGCTGGGAAATGCGCAAAAAGAAAAACGCAAGAGGCGACGCCTGGCCGGAGGTTCCCGCACGAAGATGCGTGACGTCATACGTTTTTGACGGCATCCGCTAAGTGGGTAAAAAAGATTTGCGTTGCGTTCTAAGGGAGTCAGAGAGTGAAGATGGCGTGTTTCAGACCATTAGACTAAAACAATGTGGCGCGAAAGCGCAGAAAGGTAAAGGCGTTCATGACGTCATCTGCTCAGTGTTTCGGAGCGGAATTCAAAGATGAAACTAAGATGAAATTTCCATATTTTTTCTTAACGAGAAGGAAAGGGTCAAGGGCTCGTTTTTTATATGTTAGAAACAATGAGCCAACAGACAATGAAGCCTAGGAAAGCATAGGGGAAGGTAATTGTAGTATTGTAATCTGCGGAGTAAGTAGAAAGAAATTAAAGTGGACGAAAAGACAAACCTGCCTTCGGTGGGAACCGAACCCACGATCTTTCGGATGACGCGTCCGATGCTCTACCGCTGGGTTCGGTTCGTACCGAAGGCAGGTTTGTCTTTTCGTCCATTTTAATTACTTTCTACTTACTCCACAATTACAATACTACAATTCACTTCCCCTATGCTTTCCTAGGCTTCATTGTGTGTTGGCTTATTAAGTCATTTTTTTCTTGTAATACTGAGCATACACTGGCGAAATTAACAAAAGTGCAGTTCCGAAATCACTTTAGTATTTCAGTTTAATATCCCTTTAAAATGTCATACGAACTGCAAGGTTGCTCAAGCTCAAGTAAAAAGTACCACGATACGCCTCAGCGCATACCGACAAAATGGCATATATATATATATATATATATATATATATATATATATATATATATATATATATATATATATATATATATATATATATATATATATATATATATATATATATGATCAAAGGGTCATGTTGAAAAAACATAACATTTATTACGACGTTTCGGAAGCGAGACCGGCCTTTTTCAAGCTTCTAATACAAATGGTATATATATATATATACGCGGAAAGCCCGCCAGCCGAATTGTACATGTAACCTCACGGCAATGTATCACCGCGTTTAATCGATGACATTTGACTTGCCCCAACAGGGCAACGAGTGAGATATTTCGCCCCTGCCACAAACTCCAGCCTTCCAAGTCTAGCGAACGGAGGAGCATTAGGTGAACGATAAGGCGATGACGGAAGAGTAGCAGCGGGGCTGCCCCACCGCACGCACAAGATTTGACCGCGAGTCACAAGGTCCTGAACCAAAGGGAGAAAACCTTCGTCAGGTTGCCGCATATTGTTGTCGTCAGGTAGCGCCACACGACGAGAACAGCAGCGCCATGCCTCGCGCTGTGGTTCAAGAACGCAGACGTCATCCCGGCCCTTGCCCCGCGAGGAAGCCGGGGTGCTATCCTGGACACTGTCAAATTCCACCATCTTGTCAAATTACGTAATGGTGGCATTTTTCAGCCAGTCAAGAAATCTGTAGCTGCCCTCTAAGCCAAACGGAGCTGCCAAGATGGCGGAATTCTACGATGTGGCCGGATTTGATAATATGCGGGATAGCACCCCCCGGTTTTCAGAGCCCCCTAGCTCCACGTAGTAAAGACACCTTATCGGGGCATGCAAGTATCCTCACGATGCAATTCTATTTCCACGCGACGCGATGCATCTCGTGCTAACGAGCAGGTGCCTCATTATTGAAAGGACGTATAAACAAGTATAAGGTATTAGATGACAAACATTTCTCTGGGCATTAAGGAATCTAGCAAGAACTACGGTAGTGAGACTTTTTTTTTCATGAGGTACTAGCATCTTGTCCACGGCAATGTATTGTACTAGTTTTTCTACTGCTGTATCGCATTTCCCCGTTTTTTTTTTCGCTTTCCTCTTTAATGTCCATGGGCCTCGAGGGTAACATAAATCAATAAATAAATAAATCGGCTTACTAAACAAATTTTGAAAGCTTTTCAGACCAAAAAAAAAAAGACTATAGGTGAACCGTGACTGATCACGCTTTCTCGTATGCTATAAGCGATAAAAATGTATGTTTTGCCCAAGTGGCTGTTTTGCTCGCGCACTCGGCCCAACCACCTTTTGTTGTCTGTTTACTTCTTTGTATTCTTTGATGGCTCTACAGGCTATTCTCATTGCGGGCAATCAATAAATAATTTTCGTTTGTTAGTGCGACTTACCGCCTTTAATCTCCGTCTCCCTTTCCGTGTCCCACGTGCTCTCTATAGCCGCCCGCTTCTCTGATTGGCATGCTAATACAACGAACAATACGCTCTGGCGAGTCCTGCTCCTTCTTCTGTGAGCCAAAGCCGCATTCGCCAAGGTCACAGAATTTTTGTACCAACTCGTCTGTAATCGGGGTCCGCTTCGTAATCGGAGTCCGCTTCGACACTGCCAGAAGTCTCCTCAAAAATTTGCAGACGCTTCACTCTATGTATAGTTTCTGCACTTGCTTTGTTATAAACGGACTTACTCGACTAGCTCGCTCTGTGCGAGGCCTGTATATGTCTAGGGTTTGCGGTATTTCCCACGCGTGCTTCTATTCTCCGAGTGTCGTTTACGAACTGGGCAACCTAACTATCTTTTATTGCGATAGCAATTATGTGTACAGCCTCGAAGGGTTTTTCAGCCTCGGATAGAACACGGCTGAAGCAGAGATCAAATGAGCCTGGCTTCGTCGCTCGGAGGGCGCATGCGATAACGTCACCCCGATCGGGACACCTGTCGTCGAAGCGGAGAGGAAACGCCCCTCCCGTCTTCAAAGAACATGAAAAGACGCGAGGGGGTGGGGAGGGGTGTCGCACCAGCAGCAACTGTGGACTGCGCGGTCGCCATCGCTGGCACGCGCGCTATCTCGGCAGCCATCAGCGGATGGCTCGTAAACTACTACGTGCCGCGCTATCAACGCCAAGAGACTGCGAAAAGTGTCCCTGGAGCAGCCGCATTTTGTAGGGTTACGTGACATCGTATCCAAAAGGGTTAGCTGCCAGCCTCGCTTCGTATAACATTACAACTTCTAGCTATCGCATTAATTCACTGCTTCGCCCTTTCGGTGAAACTGATTTCTTGTTTACATTGCAGGTTGTCCTTATTTTAAGTGTGGCGGTAGAACGAACCATGCGATGGCTGTCGCGTTCAGTGCAATTAGCGTGCAGGCAACTCGTAAGCGAGTGATTTACGGAGATTATGTGGTGAGATGCATATGTCTATTTTTTCTCCTCTCTGCCCTGTATGCACATAAGCACGCACAACCGGAGTTGTTCCCATTGTTTGATTAACGGCAGTGGTAAACGCCACGGCATCGCCATATTAAAACCCGTCGGCGATGGCACGCCCAGCAGCTGCACGAGACAAGACACGCTAAACCAAGCAGACTTGAATTGATTGGCGCAAATGCGCAAGACGCTTTTTGTATCGGCGCCAATCAGTTCAACTTCAGCTACGTACCAGCTAGCCCGACAGCGGGCGCTGCTGACGAGGCAGGCAAACACCTCGAAACCTCGCTAAATGTTTCGGAAAGGCGGTAATTGCACCAAAAGGCCGCAGAGCCAGAAGGAATGCTCCCGCAACGCGTACTTCATATGGTCGTCGAACGTGTCAACACGGACCACGCTCTCCTCATATCACACGTGAAGGCGTCTGTCTCTTGTCATTTCCATCGCCATCATCATCATCATCATCAGCCTGTTTAGGTCCACTGCAGGACGAAGGCCTCTCCCAACGATTTCCCCTCCACCCTATCCTGAGCGAGTTGGTTCCACTTTATGCCCGCAAACGTTTTAATTTCATCGCTCCATCTAACCTTTTGCCTACCTCTGTTGCGTTTTCCCTCTCGTGGTATCCATTCCGTCGCTCTTACTGTCCACCTATTATCCTTGCTCCGCATGACATGTCCTGCCCAGGTCCACTTCTTTCTTTTAATTGATATAATATCGGCTACTCCTGTCTGTTCTCTGATCCATTCCGCTCGTTTTTTATCTCTTAGTGTTACCCCTATCATATTTCTTTCCATTGCACGTTGCGTGCTCCTTAGTTTCATCTCTAGTTTTTTCGTTATTCTCCATGTTTCTGCACCGTACGTTAGTACTGGGAGAATGCAGTGATTGAATACTTTTCGCTTTAATGAGAGCGGTAAGTGTCCGGTCATGATTTCGTAATGCCTTCCGAATGCGCTCCAGCCCAGCCTTATTCTACGGAGAATTTCATTTTCCTGGGTAGGAGTTCCTGATATTAACTGTCCCAGATTACATATTCAGTTTACACAGTTGTAAGGGTTCATTGTTGATTTTAAATTCCTGTTCCTTAGCTAAGCTATTGAGCATAACTTTGGTCTTTTGCCTATTCATTTTTAATCCAATTTTAATGCTTTCCCTGTTTAGGTCATCAATCATGTTTTGTAGTTCGTCACCATCATTGCTAAAGAGCACAATGTCGTCTGCAAATCTTAAATTGTTTAGATATTCTCCGTCTATTCGAATGCCCTTTTCTTCCCACGGACCACGCTCTCCTCATATCACAGTGAAGGGTCTGTGCACAATGTCGTCTGCAAATCTTAAATTGTTTAGATATTCTCCGTCTATTCGAATGCCCTTTTCTTCCCACGGACCACGCTCTCCTCATATCACACGTGAAGGCGTCTGTCTCTTGTCATTTCGATCGCCATAGATGAATGTAAAGATGGTGGTGGATACAACACCATCGAGACATTTGTTGGTCGCGTCTCTCGTAATCAGAGCTGGTTTTGGGACGTTAAACCCCACAAATCAATCAAATCAACATTTGTTAGTCCTCTTTATGCGTGCAAGCAAGTTGTCACATGTGACCTTTTCTTCCGTGGTTTTCCGCCACCAGGCTTCCAGTGTTCTCTTGTTCTTGTCTACCACATATCTATAGTCATGTTACCGAAACTGCCCCTGAAGCTTAACATATCGGGTATTGTTGGAAAGGAAACAGCGCGAACACAGGGACGACGATCAAGAAACACACACCACACCACAGAGCGGTGACTATCAACTATCAACTGAGCAGAAGTCAGGGGCGTACCAAATCGCCCCGATACAGTTGCTGCGTCAAGGCTAAGGTAGCGAAAGCGTTCGATACCTCGCATGTGGCCAATAATTCATTTTTTATCGTTTCATACCTCTGTACCTTTCAGTGGACCAAATCACGATACCAGTAACGCAATTCCACAAATATACTCTAACCTTGACTAAGAGTTTTATTATAGCAAGGCTCGAGATCGTAACTTAGATCGTAGTATATTGCATTATTTACATTAGTGTTTGTTTATGTTCGCTAAAATTTGTTTCATTGTTGGTTACATATATGCTCTATTGATGTCATTGCCTGGACAAATTTTGTTCATCTATTTGTTTGTTTTTTGTAGACATGTGATTTGCATGTTGCAACTAATTTATGCTTTACTTCTTATTGACTGTAAACTTTACACTGAACATTGTGTCATTTTGGTAGGGTTTGGGTTTACAGGGATCAGGCGCTTTGTCAGGCTTTTATGCTTTTTCGCCGGTCCCCTAGGCAAATTGTAGCTTTCTTATTTTTTTTCTGATTTTTGCCTGAAATAAACTTCAGCTTCAACTACATGACTCGATGAACTCTCGCAGAGCTCGCTCCCGCGGTTACAAGACCGTCGCCGAAGGTAAAGTCACAAGCCAAAGCATCAGCGCTCCACCAACCTTCTGCGTCCCTTCATAAGGCACCCTCCGTTGTTAGCAAGGGCCGAGCACGGCAAGGAACCAGCCGAACCGACTCGGCGAACACGGCCTCGGAGAGTGGCCACGCACGACAAGAGCACCAGACCACGGCCGAGGCAGGCCGAACGATTAAACATTCGTTGCCGACCACTGGTGATGAGGTGTCGGAGGAGGTGAGTGGCTTCGGTTTAAGATGAAGATTGCGTCTATAGAGAAATAAGCGAGAACTCACAATTGATGCTAACGTAACCCTTCAAGGATGGATGGCAGTGTCTCGTGTGGTGCGATGATGCCATATGAGCCGCGGCAGCACAAAATTGGCTGACCTAAGAAAACTGAAGTTAGAAACAGAGAGGCGGGCGGGGCTTGGGGTTTGCATTTGTGACAGCGCTGCCGCGCTCCGTTTTTACAAGGCAAGTACAGATCACAAAATGAAAAGAAAAAAAGAATGAAGGAGGCTTACGCTCCGCGTTTAAAGGGGTCCTGCAACACTTTTTTATAACATAGTCTGAAGGCGTGCCCGTCAGCCGCGTACGCTCCTGTTAACGCGTGATCCAGATATCCGGCTTTAATTACGGCTGAAAGCCGTCTGCTCTCCTTTCAGCATACATCACACGGAACGTTAACCCCGTCGCTTGAATTAGAACTAGCGTTATAGTGATTCCATAACCGCAGAAATGTCCTCGGTACTGTTTTATTTGTTCGTTTTGAGTTCAACAAATATAGAAAACGTGTGCATCCCTGTTTCAGAACAGCAACAGAAGTTAAGCAACGTGTAGTCAAGACCACTTGTGACGTCATTTGTTGAAAGGAGGGCAAGCGATTTGCAACTATTTGAAACCAAATCGCCAATCCCCTTGTGCACGCAGCGTACTAATACTTGGCTCGTGTGTACCCAGGAGTCTCCATGACTGAATGGGTTCAGTCAGAATATGTTCAAAATAGGTTCAGAATATGTTCAGAATATGTTCAAAAAAAGTGTGGTGGATCCCTCTATCATACGAATCTGTATAACACGAAAATGAAACCTGTCTTCGCAAAGTTGTGGAATGGCATAAGCGGCAATCTGGCAAATCGAGGGCAGGAGATGGCTTGGGTACTGTGAACATGTGAACACGTTGAATCTAGACATCAGCGGCACCTCGACACTGAAAAGGGATTATCGACTGTTGTGTTCGAGAGAAAGTTTTCGAGCGACTCGCATGGCTCTGGAAACACTGAATTTCACGCGTCAGACCCCTGCGCAAGGCTGCCGTAAACGAGGATCGTCCGCAAATGGTGACGCCTTGAAAGAGAAGCCGAACGGGTTGTCAGCGGATCGTTTTGTGAAAACACAGCCCGCTGCAACGAAAGGAAAATCATTTGCTTGCCTACGGCCGTTTTTGCGATCCTGGAGCAGTGCGCATCGCAACTCAACACACCTAGCCACGCAAGACACATTTTGTAGCGGCCGCGTTCGTACCTAGCCCCTGGAACGCGCCGTTACGACGCCGCCACGGCCCTAACTTCTTCGGCGGTCGAGGCGCGAACAGTACCGAAGCGCTGACTGCCGGCGCGAATCAGCACGACAATCTACTTCGCTCTGTCTATCGTTCGTAGATGGCGGTACCCCCGCAGCGAACCTAAGCGAACCAAGAGTGCAGTATAAGGGAGGCAATGTTAATTTAAGAGTAATTTTGCTTGTTAAACACCACAGTTCACTGTACTAAACAATTTTGCTTTAACCGGACGACAATTAAATGCAACATCTAAAGCGCTATCGTGAATATATGAGGCACATCTGTTCCCTGTATGAGCGATGTTACCGGTACCGTGGTGTATTATTAAAGAAAAAAAAAGTTACCGTGGTGTATCGGTAGAGCATCCAGCTCCTTCCGTCAAATCCCGGTTGAAGGTGTGTTCGAATCCACCTGGGTGGAACTTTTTCAGGATGAATGCCATTTCATTTTTTCAAGGATCCACTTCCGTTACAGGAAGTGCGTCACTGATTTCTTGGCACCGCGGCATAAAACACTTTCGTGTTAAAAGTGTTGTAGGTCCCCTGTAAGAGCGGAACGCTATAGATCGGCGAGCGTAATCTAGACGGTTACTCAGGCAATCTACCCGAACCAAGGCACGCATGTGGCGCTGCCCGGCCACGTCGCAGTTGGTATTGTAGAAAAATGCCGGAAATGGCGCTTGCATTTAACCGATTTCTGGGGTTTAACGTCCCAAAACCAGCTTTGATTATGACAGACGCCGTAGTGGAGGGCTCCGGAAATTTCGACCACGTGGGGTTCTTTTAATGTGCACTGACATCGCGCAGCACACGGGCCTCAACGTTTCGCCTCCATCGAAATGTTGCCCCGCCACGGTGGTCGGTGGTTATAGCACTCGGCTGCAGATCCGAAGGTCGCGGGATCGATTCCCGGCCGCGGCGGCTCCATTTCGATGAAGGCGAAATGTTGAGGCCCGTGTGCTCTGCGATGTCAGTGCACGTTAAAGAACCCCAGGTGGTCGAAATTTTCGGACACCTCCACTACGGCGTCTCTATAATCAGAGCTGGTTCTGGGACGTTAAAGCTTAAAAATCAGTCAAACATCAAATCTATGGAAATGCAGTTGCCGCGGCCTGGATTCGACCCCGCGACTCTCGGATAAGCAGCCGACTACCATAGCCACTAGGTCACCGTGGCGTGGCGCATAACATTGACGAACATAGCGTGTGTCGTTTCTGCTTAATTTCCGTCTCCTCAGAAAAACCACCTGTGTGACCTCGCCTTCTTCACGTACTGCCCGAAAGTCCCGCACGAGTTCTACTTCAACCACATAACGAACTCGTGCGCGCGGGCGACTACGTCGTACGGCGTGGAGGTGTGCAACCGCGGCGCGAACAGGTTCTCCTCCCGGGCCAGCTGCAGGACGAACTGCGTCGACGCCAGCCACCCGTCGGGAAGGTGCCACGACACCCCTCTGTTTTCTCAGTGCGGAAGGTACGCAATTTGCGCACCGAGCAATTTGCACGTATTCATCAATAAATACGTTGTTTTTTTTTTCTCAGTTTACAAGACGTTTGATATCCAGCGCTAATGACCGGCTCGTTTACTTTTATGAGGCCATTCTTTTCGATGGTCTCATAAAGCTAGTCTGTTGGAAACTGTTTCGGAGAGACCTGAAAACGCCGCCGTCACAACGCCATAGCTTCGTACATACAGAACGAAAGTTTGCGTTCGATCTTGCGAGGACGTCTAGCTCGGAGAGGTTCTCAACCATAAGCGTGCGCACAGGAGGACGTGTAGACCAGAAGGAAAATAGGGGAAGGCGCGGGTGGGGACGGGGTGCCCACGCCCATCTTACCCGGTTTTCGTTCCCCCTGCACTACCAAAAAATCTCCTCCTGCACCCGTACCTTTAGATCAGCTTTTTCTTTTTACAGCGAAAGCTGTTTATGGCTAGGAGAAACGAAAAACCGCTCGTCCGTGTACCGCGCGCGGTCTCCATTGGCTGCGCCTTCCAGTGGCGTCGTTCTCTGCGCCGTACCAAAGCGCGCGTGCCATTGGGTGGCCCGTGAGTGACGTCGTCCATCCCGTCGTAGCCGTGGCGCCGAGCACGCGCGCATCAGCTTCGACTGAGAGCTTTCACATGGGTAAGCCACGGATGTTAGCTCGCGATGTGAAACGCTTGCAACGACGGCGCGCCGAAGAAGCAGCGTTGCGGGCAGAACAGCGTCGACGTGATGATTGCGGGAGCGCGTTCGCGGGGCGAACGCCCGCTTTCAGCGAGAGTTTCTCCAGCGGCACTTTGGCTTCGGCTGCGACGTCTGTGTCGGGTTGAACCCACTGCTAAACACCGGCGCCGCACATTTAAGCTTCACTGGTTAACCATTTGTACGGAGTGCTTGGGCGGTGATTCCTCTTTTTTTTTTTTTTTTTGTGCCATGACGACCTCAGTAGGAGGGGTTTGGGAAGAGAGGCGGGGACTTTCGCACCCCCTGGCAGAAAATCCCTGCGCACACATTTGTCTTCAACGCCCGCTTATAAGCGTTCCCTGTCGCGGCGCTTTCAAAACAAACGCGCTTCAAAATTTCTTTCAAGACGTTAACTGATTCCTTAATAAGACGCCATCAAGACGTATATGCTACCCAGGATTACGTGGATACGATGTTAGTTAACTGCGCAATGCTAGAACTTCCAGGCATAAGGCCAGTGACAGTGAAGTGATGCGTTCTCCTGAACGCGCCCTTACAGCGCTGACCTCAAGCGGCGTCTGTGGTTCTTCGAGGGCGAAGCCTGCCGACCCTGGGACTTCCCAGCAGGCAAGTGTCCAATGGCGGACGGTGACCTGTTCAGGAGCCACGGCGCGTGCGTGCGAAAGTGTGCAACCAACGAAACGTTCGTCCCACTCTGCCGAACACCGCCGTCGGGCATCTGCGCAATACAGCGGCTCAAGTATCCCTACTTCGCCATCCGGCCACCGGGAGAGCGGAAGATGCGATGCATTCGCACGTCCGGACTGAGCATGCGCAAGCATCTCTGCTTGACCGGCACCAACCGGTTTCCGTCAGTGGCCGCGTGCAAACGTGCCTGCGCCCGTGACGCCAGCTCTGAGCGCCGCGGCTAATTGGCGCTGAAAGCGTCACCATTCTTTAATAATAATAGTAATAATTATGTTAGCTTTGTGTGCCGTATATGCCTGTACATCTACTTGCCGTCGGTTTCATTTGTGACTATATTTTTTTTAATTATTTCCATCAATGCTTCGCAAATAAACTCGACTAGGAAATAACCTCGCCTACTGGGAAAGGTTGGAGATATGGCGCAGTGAAATGTGGTTGTCTACTGGGGCCTTACGTCCCAGAAGCACAATTTGATCATGAGAGATGCCGTAGGGCAGGGCCCCGGAAATTACGACCACCGGGGGTTCCTTGCAATGCACTGGCATCGCACAGCACACGGGCCTCAACATTTCGCCTCCATCGAAATGCAGCCGCCGCGGCCGGGATTCGATCCCGCGAGCTTCGGAGCAGCAGCCGAGTGCCATATAGACCGCCGTGGCGGGGCCAGTGAAATGTGTGCGTCGGGGAATATTCGGCATCAGTTTTTTGCGCGATGCGTAAACATATCAATAGAGGAACTGTTAAGGCTTGGAGCAACTCCGGTGTTTTACGCGAGAAGCTAAGAAGGAGAGAGAGAAAGGCACACCTGCTCTGCGCGCGCTACGCTCTTCAAAGGGAGGGAGGAGCGGTCGAAATTTCGACTTGAAAATTTCGACCGCCTGAGGTTGTTTCAGGATTTTTTTTTTTTCTAATTTTGAGCATAGAGAACCTCGAGAGAAATTCCATCGTTTACAGCACGACGCTATCTCCGCGCCAGGCGAACGATTGTTATCGATTGTATATTAACCCACCCCTTATGTAATGCTCCCACCCCCCGGGAGTCTTTAAAGTAATAAAAATGAAATGAAATGAACGTAATCAAAGTCGCGAGTGTCGATCATACCTGGTGAGTCGCGGTCTGCCAGGTAAGCGCTTATCCTCTGTTCCACCTTCTGCTTTGTTTCCTTTTCTTTAGCGCTCCGTTTCTTCCGTTTGAAGCCGATTGATATTCGCGAATATTGTATGACGTTTATCCCCAGCTATCGATGCGCATACTCCGAGTGGGTGACACGGAAGAGCCAGAGAGCAAGCGGAAATCTATAGAAGGTTCGCAGTTTCGGGAACTGCCAGGGCGAGTCGCGGTGTACCGACTGTGGAACCAGGGATTTATACATACCTCCCAAACACCCCCTTAAGACCCCTCCAGTGGCATACTCACACCCCCAAAAAAGTTCTCCATTTAACCAATGGCTTGATCTCCACAAGCCCCCCCCCTCCTCCCAACCCCTGCGTTTTGGACCTAAATTCTGGATAAACCCCTCCTGTGAACCCAAGCAAGATGTAAACTGCAACTAAGTCTGCGGAGAGAACCAGTCGCGTATAAATATGGAAAATATCACGACAGTGAATGCACATCGCAATGGCGGCCTTTTTTAACACGCAAGTATTTCATGCCGGGGTCCACCAAGAAGTCAGTGACGTACTTCCGTAACGGATGTGGATCGCTCAAAAAATGAACTCACACTCACAATGTAAAAGTTCCGCCCAGGTGGACTCGACGTAAGCAGCTGGAAGCGCTACCAATACACTACCCCAACATTGCTTATATGACGAACAGATGGGCCTTATCTGTTCACAACAGCGCTTTACGAGTTAGATTTAACTGCCATCCGGTTAAAGAAAAGGTGTTTAGTTCCGTGAACTACAGTGCTTAACAAACAAAATTGATATTAAATGAGCGTCGCTTCCCTAAACCACACTCTTGGATCGCTTAGATTCGCTGCGGTGGTACCGCCATCTAGGAACGATAGATAGACCGAACCAAACTCGTGCGAATTGGCGCTGGTACTCAGCGCTTCGGTAGTCTTCGCGACTCAACCGCCGCGCATGTTGGGGGCGTGGCGGCGTCGAGGACTCACGGCGGTGCGTTTCTCGGGCAAAGAACGCGGCCACTACGAAATTTGTCCTGCGTGGCCAGGTGTGTTGATTTGAGACGCGCACTGCTCCACGAACGCAAGGACGGCCGTCAACAAGCAAACTATCGGCATTTCGTTGCAGTGGGCTGCGTTTTCGCAAGACGAGCATACGTCGCATGAGTTTCCAGAACCCAACCCGGCTATCAACTTCCGTGAAATCACGTAACTTTACAATACTAACCACGGCCAATTCCCTCCCCCCGCCCCAGGCCTAACCAAAGCAGAGGAGCGCTGGCTTCTCCGGCTTTACACTAATATAGCACTGTGCCCGGCAGTGCTTCAATACTTTAACCCGACCTTCACCGGGGAGTGTCCACACTGTGAGTGCACTTTCTCGGATGTGTTTCACATGGTTTGGGCATGCCCCTCTAACCCGGCGTATCCCCCACCCCCATTCCCCCCTACCCGAGAAAGCTGGGAGGCTGCCTTGCTTGGCTGCTCTACCTTAAGAGGACCAAAGAGCCCTCGTGGATAGGGCCCGAGCTGCCGCGGAAGCCACAGGAGTTCCGGACTAGGGACCCCTCCTACATTTTGTAAGGGATCGGCCCTTAAGGCCCACCCCACTTATCTCTCTGTATATATCAATAAATGTTTTCCATCATCATCATCCGCTGACAACCCGTTCAGTTTCGCTCGCAAGGTGGCATCAGACGCTCATTGTTTATGGCATGTTTGCGCAAAGCTCCGGCGCGTCCAATTCAGTGTGTCCAGGGCAATGTCAATCTTTTGAGAACTTTCTCTCGTGTACAACTGTCGAGAATCCCTGTGCCGTGTCGATGTGCCTCTGATGTCTACATGTAACGTGTTTACATGTTCACAGCACCCAAGCGGCCTCCCGCCCTTCGATTCGCCAGATTGCCTCTATAGATTCCACAACTTCGCGAAGACAGATTTTACTTTCGTGTTATACCGATTCCTATGACAGAGGTGTCAAACATTTTTTTTATTTTGCTTTTATTTGCTTTTTTGCTTATTTTGCTTTTTACACACACACACACACACACACACACATATATATATATATATATATATATATATATATATATATATATATATATATATATATATATATATATATATATATATATATATATATATGCACTGGATCTTGCAATAAAGTGCCGGTGGGAGATTTCACTTGTGCGTAGTTGAACCATAAGGATTCGTAGCGTGCGCGTTAAATAAATTAATGCGGAACTCGGCACGATCTACGATGAACATCTGGAGCTTCACCCACTCATCATCATTCACTCCGTGGATATGCGTGGATTTTTAGGGGCGAAGCTCCTTAAGGCGTGGGTCGTTCGTCCCTTGTAGTCGTAACCACCTCGTTCTAGGATTGCGCCCGATAGCTCGCGCGCCGGGACGTCGCCTCGGCGCGTTCTTCCCGGCGCGCGAGCTCTCTCACTCTTCCATCTGCTGTCTTGTGTGAGAGAGACAGAAAGAGAGAGAGAGAGAGAGAGAGCGAAAGACTGTCCGTTTCTAACGATGATGATGGGTTTGTGCTAGCGCGTTACGGCGCGTGTAAGAAGCTGGTGTAAGACGCTGTGGCCTCTCCGCCTTATACTCTTTCAGCAGTCATGTGATGGCGTCGGCAAACGCGGTGCGCGTTCCGGCCTGTGTAAGGGGCTGCGTAAGACGCTGTGGCCTCTCCCCCCTTACTAGAGTGTACTGCATGTTTCTAACGCGTTTGTGCTGGCGTCCCCTTAAACGCGAGATCCCAGCATTCGAATAGAGTGTTTCTCACGTCTTTACATGATGATCGACTGGGCGAATTTTACACGGAAGATTAACGGTTTACCGGTGATTCACTCCGGAGCTTCGCCCACTCATCATCATTCACCCCGTGGATATGCTGTGAATTTTTTTTGTTACCGATGCAGCTTCAACTGCTGGCATGGCTCTATCGTAGAATACCTGCCTGCCACGCAGATGGCTTGGGTTCGATTCCTGCCCCAACCCAGCTAGCTTTCTTGCGATGTTAGCATAAGGACTCGAGTGAATCGTAAAGTATGCTGCAGGTGAACCGTTCTGATCTGGTTGTGCGAAATGTTAACTAGGTGCGAAGAAGAATTGTTTCGGTTTAACCAGGGAGTACATCGAGGCTTTATTTCACTGACTCTCTGGCGCAAACTCGATGCGTTGTTTTCTGTTAACGGTCGACCAGGCTGATGAATTTCTGGATGTCTTAGTTTTGCATGAGAACGTTGTGTTTTAATGTTATGACGTTGTGTTGTAATGTTATCGGTGTTAATCGTCTGTGACACAATAAATTTTTCTAAACACATACTTAGTATCCCTGCCCAGCCCTTCCTTGTGATGCAACTATCCGGTGTTGTACGTTTTATGTAGTGCTGCAAAGCACAACAAGATATTTGTTCTCACAGCCATTCGCTCTGACTAGGCCTCTTGACTACAACCGGCGTTCGCTGGCGCTCCAAAGGAATCAAATTGTGCGTGCTTTCGCGGTGAATCTTCGGTGCACGGATACGTCAGTACCTGAAATGTGCTCAGCGACTGATTCCGGTGCATTCACAGCTTAGATGTGACAGCATACCAGTAAACAGAAATACAACCCCTGCAGCCTATGTGCCAACATCGTCTTACGATGGCACTCGAAATTAATCGTGCCTGCGCGCTTGTATTTCTCTTTACTCCACGACAGATACCGTGCGTGCGTGCGTACGTGCGTGCGTGCGTGCGTGCGTGCGTGCGTGCGTGCGTGTGTGTGTGTGTGTGTGTGTGTGTGTGTGTGTGTGTGTGTGTGTGTGTGTGTGTGTGTGTGTGTGTGTGTGTGTGTGTGTGCTGGCGAAGTCTGGCATATGACAGCGCAATAAAAAGCTGAGTGGACAGTGAGGCAGCAAGGTACAAAGGGAGTCCAAAGAACCTATACATTCACAACAGTCTAAAGGTTCGTTCGCCGCAGTAGCCTATTCGCCTGGTGTGCGACCGATGGCGGCGCTGCGAACGGCGCCTGTATGACGTCAGAGCGGGGATTCGCGCGCTTTCGTCTGCTACGTAGGCCCAGCGCCGTGTTGAAGCCACTGTTGCGGTAAATCTCAACAAAAAAGCTGTTCAGTTGGTTATCTCGCATATGGTGGCTACTGACGCTGTTCGAACAACCGTGGGTCTGCTTTTAACGTTCATTTAGAACTACGGCTCTTTGTTTTTTAGAACTGCGGCCGCTTGTCTCCGCGGCGAGTGCTGCGCAATGGTGAAGTACTGCTCTGTGCCTCAGTGTACTTCGTCCGCTCGTGAAAGAGGCGTTAGCTTTCACAACTATCCTAAGGACCCAAAGCTGAAGAAGTGGATGGTCAAGCTCAGAATGGGAAAGCGCCCCACGCCTTCATCGACCGTGTGCAGCAAACACTTCGCGGACAGTGACTTCTGCTACCCACCGTATACGCGCCACTCTTCGGTAAGTTTGTGACCGTGTTTAAGCGCCTCGCCAATACTTAAGCCGTTTATTGCACGCAGGCTATAAGCATAGGCGACTTACACCAGGTGCGGTGCCGTCCCACAACCTGCCGCGAAGGCCCCTAGACAAGGAGCCGACAACGCGGCCTCCGAATCGCCTCGCGGGTAAGCGCGCCTCGTGAGCTCAGCTGAGCGGCGCAGGATGTATGACACTACGGCTGCGTCTGGATGGTGTACATACGTATTTTACCTACGAAGCCACGAAGTCACCTACGAAGTCTCTTTTCATTTATAGAAATAATAGAAATGGTGCCGCAATTAAATATTTCATGGTGCCAACATTAAACATTCAAACTAGTCTCAATAGTGAACTTGCCTCTTAATTTAGAAACATTAACACAATGCAAAAGGCGATATGAGCTCGACACCAACTGCAGACCAGCAGTGAACATAAATTCTATGTTATGTTACACGTTGACATTGCCTCACTCTGCTTTGCACGAGCAGCGAGCATTGGCCACTTCACTGCTGTCGATCACGACAGAGACGTTGTGCGGTGGGTTGGTGAGTCCACTTGTTTGGAGGACGAGAGCGGCGACGGTGATGCGACCTCCGTTGACGGCCTCGACCGCACATTCAACAACGTGGCCTGCGTCGTACACCGCCTCGCCCTGGATGAGACACCGCGACGTTTCGCAAGCTTTATCTACATACTTGTAGATGCTCGAGAACGGCACGCTTACTGTAATATCGAAAGAAACACCCAAACTAATTAGTATCGTACGGCGGAAACAAGATAACGAGCGCGAACACTCACACATAGTTTCACTTTCTTACGAGGAATGCGGTCGGTGGCATCGGCGCACTCGTCGGCCATCCGGGGGATTTCTTGGCCCTGTCGATTGGGCCGCAACTAAAATAAGTTCAAGATTACACTCGAAAACAATCGTTGCAGGCGTTAGTTGACCGTCGCGAGGCTGTTCGTTCGACAAAGTTCTCACGTGAAGCAGACGATACGCGTACAGGAGCAGCGGCTGCTGCAGCGCGGTTGAAATCGGAGTCCCCGCTCTGACGTCACACGCGAGAGGGCGCCACTCCAAGATCTCGAGGCCAATAGTGGTTATGGTGTTCGACTGCGGAACCAGCGCCTCCTCTATTTAGGAAGCGCTGGCGGAAGTTCGACGACGTGGGTTGAGACGCGGCCGCGGCGGTCGCATTTGCGATGGAGGCGAAAATGCGACCGCCCTTTTCGTATGGGATTCCACTTTTCTGGGTTTATTTTACAGCGTACCTGTTGAGGTAAAAGCTTACTCCCGCCCTGATGGAGTTTTTAAAGCTACAAAAGGTAGTAATTATTCACGCAGTGTTAATATTTTTGCCGGTAAATCGGAGTAGCTTTTACTGCATTTACGATGTTTCTTCGGTTATCTCTAAAGGTTACATTTAAAGGGCCACTAAACAGGCTCCTACTTTTTTTAAGCCGCCCAAACAAGCTAACTCAATCATAGAGAAGGTTGCGGCGATCACATTCTGCGAATATGACAGCGCTGCGCGCCACACATACGCCGTCTTTCAAAAAACAATTCCTGCGCCTCTTTCCTGCGATTGACCAGTCGCCCTCGCATCCTATGTGTCGTCACGTTCTACCGCGAACAACTTTGCTCAGTTGTAGCTCGTTGATTGGTCCAAACCAGGTCTATGTCAGATCATGTGGCCATCCCACCGGCGTGAGCGCCGGAGCAACCGGAACTGCAGCGCAAGCGTCAGTGTCGTCAATTGCTCACGTCATGCCACGTGTCAAAAGTGGGCGTAGTCTCGACGGCGCGCCGCGCCTACCTTCTCTAGGCAGAGAAGGGTGGGGAGGCCGACCGAGAAAACGAAACCGACGCAAGCAGCCACCCAAACCCGTGTAACTTCTTTATTATTGCACCTATTCGCGAAATTCGCGCGAGAGCATGTTCACATCGCACATGAGCGCAGTTATATCTTTAAAACAAATTTTGGACCTCGGGGTTGTTTAGGGGCCCTTTAAGCTCGTACTGGAGGGTTTCCTAACATTTAGTCACGCTCTTAATTCTGCGAATTCGGCTATTTATGGGGTTATTTCAAGCCAAAGCTAGACACTACTTGACTATTGTTCGTCAGCTTTATCCTTCATGTTCAAGTCTGTACGGCCCAACAATCACGACAGCGTGCGCGTTTTGTCATTGTTAAAGGGGAACTGAAGTGGCAAAGTAAATAACTTTATACTTATAGACTTTTCTTTCAGAATTCTGTTGTCCTTGATTTAATCGTTGTGGGTTCAATATTAAAGGAATGAAGGTCAAAATTGTATTCTTGAATTTCGCGCCGAAACGACTGCACGGCAACGCAAGCATGACGGCACAGATTTCAAAAATTTTTTTTTAGTATTTTGTCTTCATTGGCTTCATGGAATTTCGTGAGACATGCTACATTAACCCTCTTGCTACATACGAGCACAACGCAATTCGATTTTGCCAGCAGGTAATCATGTGGGCCCTACAGCAGGCTCATTCAAAATGTGTGACGTCACAACGAGTGGGTGCGGGAACCTCAAGGTGGCGTGGCCACCTGTATTTCCCTTTTTTCGCGTTTTCTCGCTTACCAAACGTGTTCTCGCTGTAAGAGTGGTGCATTTGGCACTGTGAAAGAGTTATTTACCGACAGTGGCAAAATCGTTTTGCTCTTTAGTCTCCCTCTAACCCAGTGCGCAATGGCTTATTTGTGGGAATTGGGAATGACTTATTTGTGGGCGCGCACGCACAAGACACTTCCTTCTTTGTGAGCTGTATATAGACGGGCCTCTAGAGAAGCCCGTGTATGGTGCCCGATGGCAGTGCGCGCTGTAGAACCCCAGGTGCAGGGACTGCGGAACGTTTTTGGGACGAAAGGGGGGCGGGGGCAAGTATTGTCCTCTTTGTGTGTTGTGATTATTATTTGTTCTCCATATTTGTCGATTCTTAATTTTTACATTATGTATTACTAATTAGTAGTGTTTATAATGACATCGATTAATATTTTTAATCCATTTTAGCAGTATTAAATTTCGCGTACTAACAGCCTCGCTCATTTTACATTGGTACACATTTTAAACATGGTTGGAAATTTCGGAAGTACTGAAAGCCTGCGCAGACCGCGCGAGCCGCGTGGTCCAGTGCTTTTCACACGACCAACCACACGACCCCCT
The DNA here is from genome assembly GCA_013339685.2 of Hyalomma asiaticum. Classification (NCBI taxonomy): domain Eukaryota; kingdom Metazoa; phylum Arthropoda; class Arachnida; order Ixodida; family Ixodidae; genus Hyalomma; species Hyalomma asiaticum. The sequence goes on along the minus strand of CM023490.1, from coordinate 54,094,014 downwards.
ACCCCCCGCAGTTCGAATGCGCGGTATCAGAGGAGAGCAAATCTTTTGCTCTACTATGATTCCGCGCATTCGAAACTTGTAAATAGAGCCATAGCCATGATGTGTTTTCATTCTGCACTAGTCAAATCATGACAGCGCAGTCAAGTCACACGGTGCATGACAGTGCACACAGTGCATGATAAACTACTAAGTCTTGCGGCTTATGGCTGCAGGTTTCCCCGGCCTGTCTTGATTATAGCGTAGCTGAAACGTTGCTTCGGAGGATAAAAAGGTGTGCGCAGGAAGCCAGAGCCAGCGCTGAGACAGAGGAAAGACCACACATGGTGCCTTACATACAAAAAAAAAATTCACAGCATATCCACGAAGTGAATGATGAGTGGGCGAAGCTCGGGAGGTTCATCGTAGATCGTGCCGAGTTCCGGATTAATTTAGTCAACGCGCACGCTGGGAATCCTTATGGTTCAACTATGCACAAGTGAAATCTCCCACCGGCACTTCATTGCAAGTCAAGATCCAGTTCCTATATATATTACCGGTGAACGGTTCTCCAACGCGAGCAGTCGGTATTTCTCAATCAAGAAACTCGCTAGAAGACGCTGCCTGCGCCAACGTTGTCTCTCGCGGGTGAGGCGCGTTCTCCTTTTGTAGAGCTGGTAGAGCGTTCATCTGAGAAAGAGCGTTTCCATAGACAACGCGCGCCTTTCGCTCTCTCTCTCAAACAATAAGACAGCACGCGCCGAGGGCTCGCCCTCGCCCTCGGTTACGCCTGACATGGGACAAGGTTAGACTAAGAGGAGCTTCGCCCGTAAAAATTTACACCATCTCCCGCTAAAGGAGACCATGAGGCGATGCGAAGCAGCACGGGGGGGTGCACACCGCGTTTGCATCGGTTTGACGCTAGCAGACGCTGCCTGCGTCAGCATTGTCTCTCACGGGCAAGGTCGCGTTCTCGTTCCTTTCGAGCTGGTAAAGCGTTCATCGAAGAAAGAGCGTTTCCATAGTCAACGCGCGCCATTCGGAGAGGAGAGGAGGAATACTGAGAGGAGAGGAGATCAGACAAGGAGAGGAGGGGGAGGAGGACGCGCATGCGCAGTGGAGGTGTTGACGCCACACGGCGGATGGATGGATGGATGGAGGGAGGGAGTGACAGCCCCGACCATAAGCTGCTTCGCATCTAAATGTTTCCCACAAAAGGGTTGCAAATCGGCCGCACGCACCAGTGGTCTTCTCTGCTCCAAACTTTCAAGGCTCTATGCCCGCATCTCTTCGCGAGGTGTCAAGGTTGCATGCGATAAAAAGCATGTAAATTCCATTCTTCTGCGTTGCGCCGGGGGCACAGTCTACGAGATTCCTCTAAGTTGTGGCAATGTTTACATTGGGCAAACAGGACGCTGCACATGTGACCGTTTAGGGGAACGCCGTTTATCAATTCAGAATGCATGGACAGCTTTTCATCTGCCCTTGCACTGTGTCTCGTGTGGCTGTGAGGCGCTGTTTAAGAACACGCACATACTTGGAAGAAGCCGAGATAAGTTGGCTCGAGAATTATTGGAAGCCCATTTCGCAAAGGGGGATTCTTGTCTACACTCTAAACACGGTATAACCTTTAGTTTCTTTTATGGGTACACAAAAATGTGAAAATATGCTCCTTTACTAAACTTTAACGATTAGTAAAGCATCATATTTTCATATTTTTGTGTACCTATAAAATAAACTAAAGGTTACCGTGCTAAGAGTGTAAGCGTACCATCTGTTGTTCTGCTTGATAGCGAATATCAATTGTTAGATTTAGTCTTTTTTTAGTTGCCGTGCCCGAAAATTTTGCTCTTTCATTGCTCTACGTAATCTAGCACGTGTGATGCGTACTGACTGTGCGCATGTTCTCTCTGGTCAATATTTATCCAGAACACTTCTGGAAATAAAATCAGTTGTGATTTGGCGTTCTGTCTGTTTGTTTCGCTCTTCTGTTCTCTTATTAGATTTTTTTAATGTTGCGCCACATCGTTTAGTTAAGCTCTGTACCAACAAGCCCAACATGGTGCTCTCTTAAGTTGCCGTAGCTGCTTGTATTAAGCTATCAGCGTATCGGTTCGCTTTTGTAGACAACGACCGGTCTTCTGAACGCCCGATTTTTCGGACATCCACGCGGTACCGCCACAAGCATTTTTTTTTAATTTCCTGACGCGACTGAAAGCCCGAAACAATCAAAACTAACGAAACTAACGGGACACGCAAAAAAATTTGTAGTAGCGCAATTTCTTCGCAGCGAACCTTTATCTACAAGACCACACGTTAAGTTCGGAAATTATTGTTATGACTTGTCCTCTGGTCCCCGCAAGCACATGTATGTATTGCTTATCGAACTATTGATAACTAGGACGTACTCGGGCGCACATCGAGCTTTCGCACGTCCCTCGGAACATGCCGAGTGCAGAGTGCCGCAAATGCACATCACATCGCGTGCGCTAGAGACCAACCGCAAACGAGCAACTCCGGCGGTTTTTCAGTGTCCACTGATCTCGATGAAATTGTCAATATCTATTATCCTCAGTACTATAATAATACATGCCAAACCAGGCGGTTCCAAGTAATCTAATTTTCCTGGAAATGAATTTTAAAACTTCTTAGCGGATTCCCCCGTGGGCCACCCTGTGTTTTTGACGTCATCACCTCCAATGCTGCCTACCCGAAACTGCGGGCGTTCAGAAGCAAAACGGCGATACTTCAGTGCTAAAATCGTCGCTGTCAAGTTCAGAAAAGCTGGCATAACTCAGTACATCGTCGAATGACCTCGCCACTGTCATTTTTCTGGCACCAGCTCCGTATTTCTGATGGCGGAGAGGCTGTGACGTCATCGCACACTCTGCACGAAGCGTCTACTCGTTTGGGTTTGAACACGCCTTGCAGTCGGTTATTTAAAATTATTGGTGCGTTTCTGAGCAAATTGAACCACCCTGGCTGTTACAGGACTGTCAGTACCGCTGGAAAACATCGATACCAGAACACGGTGAAAAGACCGCCGGAGTTGCCCTTTGTCCGCGCTGCCGTAGTCGTCAGCGGAAGGCATGAAAGTTGGAACGCGGGAACTCTTCGTGCCTTTTTACGCTCTTACTGCCTTGTACCGCCGCGTTGTCGGCGTAGTTTCGAAGCTGCGTAGTCGATTTCGATGATCGCGACGATAGCGAATGTGTTCTCGTCTTCAGCGGGTGGCCCGCGGGCAGCAACCCGATACTTCCATTTTCACTTCGTGTGCGCTGCGTTTGCTTCGACTCCCTACACTCCACTCTATTTGGCGATCTAGGATGGCAGGCTATCATGTGGATAAAGATGCTCGGCCTGCGCGAATTTATTTCCGTGAAAGTGTAAATTGCTCTATAGAGATCCAAAAAGCCTCCGCTGAACCTCGCGAGTGGCTCTCAAGAGTAGAGCCGCTCACAGCATTGAGCGAATTTTAACCTCACGAAACCAGCACTTGCTGGGGAATAACAGGTGACCTAATGCACAATGAGCATTGTGTAGTTGTATTGACATTCTTGTTTGGGTTATTGTGTCATTTGTTATGTACCAAAGACAGGTAATAAAGAAAAAAAGAACGAAAAACCTCCCCTCGGGCATTGTGTGTACTGGCCATGCGCGTTCATTCAAAGCTGCGTAGACGCCATTAAAGAGGTCGTGAAACGTTTTCTGAACATTTTGTACTAAGTGCGTATTCGTGATCGTGACCCTCCAGTCAACAATATGCGTTGTTCCGTTGCATCGTGAGGGTTGATATAGAGCGACAAAAAACGCAGTTTCGGTTTCACTGCGCGCGTTCCCCTCAACCCTGCAGACGACGTCACCTTAGTAGCCACCAGACCTCCGAAATTGCCGCACCTTCGGAGGCCACGGGAAAACAAACTGTGCTGCAGCTTTGTTTCCGAATGGCGGCACCACACGGTTTCTAAGTATTTTCTTTCTTTCTAGCTTTCAAGTAAATCGATTCTTTTAGAGCAAACGCGAGTTCACTATCTTACTGCAACGTCACCGAATAGTACCATTCCGGCCGCTAGTGTCGCATAGTCGTTTCGGGAGCGCAAGAACGCTGGCGTTTCAAACGGGCGTTATTAAATGTGCACTGAATATCTCGCCGAAATATTTCGGAATCGGCTTGTCGAATGCATATTGAAGCATTGAAAATTACAACTGGACATTTCCATATTCTTTTCAAGACCTCTTTAATAATCACTGCAACCGCGTTTTTGGCCGCAGTGGTTTCAACGCGCGCGTAGTTTGCGGCGACCGCCATCCGTGGGCGCGTCGACACGACCGCAATTTTCGGCAGAACGCAGTTTCGCTCGGACGTTGCGCGCGTTGGCTGCGCGCATTCCTTGAAAACGGCGCATACCTATTGGTCGTCCGCCACAGCAGCTAGGAACAGTGACAACGAGCAACAGTTTCATTTTATGTCAGCGTAGTCAGCGCGATGTCAGAAAATCGTAGTAGTTCTCTTGAGTATCGGTTCCACCGCGGCCCCCACGAAACCTGCCAGCTTTATAGTGTGGTACTTCTTCCTTGACCCTCCTGATCAGAAAAAAATATCGGTAAAATTGTGCTTCTTTAACACAAGTGTTTTATGCCGGGTCATCACTACCCCATACGTCACTACCATGCAGAATATGCAGTAAAATAAACATGTAAGAATAACACTCAGAAAAACTTCTGTTCATGTGCTGGGAATCGAACTCACAGCCCCTCGCTCTACGACGAGAGGTGGCTGGTGCGCTACCAGTGCCCTAATGCCGCTTTTTTTTCTTTATTGCCTTCTTTAAAAGTGCGTTCACACAGTAAAAAAAAAAAAAAACGGAACGAAAGGAAACAGAAGCAATCACAACAACAATGTACAGCGAATAACCGTCAGCTGCAGTCGGCTGACTACATATTAAAGCTTCGGCATGTGTAACAATGGTTCCATTCTGGACACCCACTCCGGTACATCTTTCTCTTCTTTCTGCACTTCAAGAAAATGCGACACAGATTCGCAAAAGTAATCGCGTACAGGTTTGACCACGACGTCTGCATTTTGGGCAGCAGTTGGGTTTGCCATATGCTGTGCAAGCCCAGAAGCATAACAAGGTCGTAAGGCAGGCCGTCGTCATTATGAACCGGGAGATAACGGATCCTATGTGGATCCAGCGGCAAGTCCTTTTACAGCGTAAGCTGTTATGAGAGCACAACACGGGCCGTTTTTGCGCCGTAGTTGTCCGCCGCCGCCGGTGTCCGTAACCGCTATCGCGGCAAATTTTAGAAAAAAAAAATAACTAGGACCAAGGAGTATTCCAAGTCGTCCTCTGCGTGGATTCGAACCCACACTCTCTGCATAGTAAACATTGCGTGCCCCAGGGTACAAATAGTCCCCTATCCTCTAACCACGTTTTCACTGGCAAAGTGCCAGTGTGCAGTTTAAAGAAAATGGTTTTAACTCCCGGCGCTACATGCATTCTTTTAACGCGCTGCGCTAATGCCGCACATGCTCGTCCGGCTGGGCACGCGCGCATGCAGCACATTGCCTGGAAGGGTGCCGCCACCCAAGAGAGGCAAAGAGAATGACTCTAGCTACTTTGCCTCTCCTAGATGGCGGCACCATTTCAGGCGCGTTCAAAAGTCCGCCTCGATGCACGCGTGCTGAGCCGCGTGGGCATCGGAATGAAGCGTGATACGAAAGAACATAGCCGCGTTCGTACAGCTTCGAGCGTATGTGCGCCGACAGCGCAGTAGTAGGGCACCGGTCACTTTTCGTCGTGGGTATAGCGTTCACCCGTCGACCACTCTTCGAGCGTGATGGCAACAAGAACCCTGCTGCGTTAGGCGCCCAAGCACGGTAACGATGTTGACGGGTCGATGTGGCACAAGTAAATATGATCGATACCCTTGTCGCACGGCATTTACGATCGACCTGTGTCCAGTTATTACGTAAACTACTTCAGTTACTGTGAGGGGTTGGCCATGGATGTTATGGGGGCAACGCGCGTGAACGTGGGTTCATTCATCCACGTCAAACAGTGCCGTACCAGCGAAACACCGATAGCAATGGGCAAGTTTATTTTGAAATACTGCAGCCCAATGCAGGGCCATTGCAGGAGTGCATGGGGTACATATCTAGGTAAATACAATAGGAACAAATAACAGTAACATCACAACAACTTCTTCAAGAGAACAAATATCCTCACATCCTAAGCACAACCGGGTACAAAAAATATGAAAGAAATAGGAAATTAATGTCATTCAAGTGCCTCCAAAAAATCTGATATACACATTTCACGAACCAAACCAGGTAGGTCATTCCAGTAAACAATATTTCAAGGAAAAAAAACTGTATTTGAACATATTAGTACGTGCGAAAAAATGGTCTTATGTTAAGATTGTGACCACGGCTAGTTGGCAGACCATTAGCGTACATGATGTAATTGTCATTAGATAGCCGGCATAACGAGTGACAAAAGAGTGCAAAACTTTCAAGAGTCATTTCACGCCTTGTGCTCAATGGAGATAACTTCAAAGATTTCATTTGCAGATAAAGGCGAAAATCATGGTCACAGCGATGAAAAATGAAACGAACAGTTTCCTTTGGACAGACCCAATTCATGTCACACAGTTTGTATGGAATTCAACACACGAAGCCTAATCTACTATAGGGCGAAGTAGCATTTTTGTACATTGCAATTGGTGGATTTCAGAGTGGAAGATGACGTCGTCTTAAGTAACCTAATTTTTTAAATTTGGTTTTGGTTATTGTATCATTTGTTGAGTGTCATGCACAATGAGTATTGTGTAGTTGTATTGGCATTTTTCTTTGGGTTACTGTATCATTTGTTATGTACCAAAGACAGGTAATAAAGGGGAAAAAAAAAATGCCGCACATGCTCGGAGCTGTACGAACGCGATTATACCGCTTCGTTCTTGCCCTCGTCCGGCTCGGCATGCGCGCATGCAGCACTACAGTGCACTAGAATATGTACAGTGCACTATGTACAGTGCACTAGTATATTCTAGTACACTGTAGCAGCACATTGCCTGGAAGGGTGCCGCGCCACCCAGGAGAGGCAAAGTGAATGACTCTAGCTACTTTGCCTCTCCTAGATGGCGGCACCATTTCAGGCGCGTTCAAAAGTCCGCCTCGATGCACACTTGCTGAGCCGCGTGGGCATCGGAAAGAAGGGTGATACGAAAGAACATAGCCGCGTTCGTACAGCTTCGAGCGTATGTGCGCCGACAGCGCAGTGGTAGGGCACCGGTCACTTTTCGTCGTAGGGTAGCGTTCACCCGCCGACCACTCTTCGAGCGTGATGGCAACAAGAATTAACCCTGCTACGTTAGGCGCCCAAGCACGGTAACGATGCTGACGGGTCGATGTGGCGCAAGTAAATATGATTGATACCCTTGTCGCACGGCATTTACGATCGACCTGTGTCCAGTTATTAAGTAAACTACTTCAGTTACTGCAAGGGGTTGGCCATGGATGTTATGGGGGCAACGCGCGTGAACGTGGGTTCATTCATCCACGTCAAACAGTGCCGTACCAGCGAAACACCGATAGCAATGGGCAAGTTTATTTTGAAATACTGCAGCCCAATGCAGGGCCAAGGTAAATACAATAGAAACGAATAACAGTAACATCACAACAACTTCTTCAAGAGAACAAATATCCTCACATCCTAAGCACAACCAGGTACAAAAAATATGAAAGAAATAGGAAATTAATGTCATTCAAGTGCCTCCAAAAAATCTGATATACACATTTCACGAACCAAACCAGGTAGGTCATTCCAGTAAACAATATTTCAAGGAAAAAAACTGTATTTGAACATATTAGTACGTGCGAAAAAATGGTCTTATGTTAAGATTGTGACCACGGCTAGTTGGCAGACCATTAGCGTACATGATGTAATTGTCATTAGATAGCCGGCATAACGAGTGAACAAAAGAGTGCAAAACTTTCAAAGAGTCAATTTCACGCCTTGTGCTCAATGGAGATAACTTCAAAGATTTCATTGCAGATAAAGGCGAAAAATCATGGTCACAGCGATGAAAAATGAAACGAACAGTTTTCCTTTGGACAGACCCAATTTTATTCATGTCACACAGTTTGTATGGATTCCATACACACGAAGCCTACTCTAATATAGGGCGAATTAGCATTTTGTACATTGGCAATTTGGTGGATTTCAGAGATGAAGATGATGTACGTCTTAAGTAACCTAATTTTTTAAAGCTTTAGAGGTAATGTGGTCTATGTGATGCGACCATTGCATATTGTGCGTGAACATAACGCCAAGGTATTTGCATGTCTGTGCTCGAGGAACTGCGTTGTTGAAGGTGTACACATATTGTGTTGGAGAATGGCTGTTCGTGAAAGACAAAACTACGGTTTTTTGGAAGTTTATGCACATCTGCCAATTCGATCACCAAGAACAATACTGTGAGAAAGAATCCTGAAGTATGACGTGATCATCAAGAGATGTAATTACCTGTTAAAGTACACAGTCATCGGCGTAGAGGCGAACTTAGGACCTAATATTGCTAGGAAGGTCATTTATAAAAATTGGAAATAACAGGGGACCCAGAACGGAGCCTTGTGGTATGCCAGATGTAACTTTGACTGCTGAGGACAATTGAATGAAACGAATTGAGAGCGCAAGTTTAGAAAGCTTGCTATCCAGTCAGTCAATTGCGAATTATGTAAGATTACCTCTAGTTTACCTAGAAGCTTGCTGTGTATAACACTGTCGAAAGCCTTCGAGAAATCTATAAATAATGCATCAGTTTGATCACCAATGTCTAAATTACTAATATAATATCATGCAAAAATTCTACCAGTTCCGTTATTTTCCTGAAGCCGCGATGAAATCCATGTTGCATGCTGGAGAGAAGATTATTCGATTCAAGAAACTCAGTTATGTGTTTATGAATGATGTGTTTGAGCAGCTTTCCGGAATTGGAAGTAAGTGATATGGGTCTATAGTTCGAGAGGAGTTGTCTGTTTCCAGATTTATGCAGAGGCAGGACCTTGGCTAACTTCCAGGACTCGGGGACTGTACTTGAAGACAAGGATTTGTTAAAAATGATGGTCGAGTAACGCGAACACCAGAGAGCGTATCGCACCAGGAAGCTATTTGGAATGTTATTGGGGCCGGTGCACTTCTTGTTATCTAGCTTGAGAATCAAGTTTAGGATACCGTCTGTGCTAATTACCAGATTGTCGACGGACAGCTCTGGATTAGGACTTCTGAGCGAAGGGAGAGCATTGTTGTCGTGTGTGAACACTGATTGAAAATAGATAATGAATGCATTAGCTATCTTAATGGAGTCTGACACTGGCATGCCATCTAATGTAAAGGAAACTATTGGTTCTAGAGGGGCTAATTGAACACCAGAATTTGCAGTTCACCTCGATGTAACAATAAACATTCAACTGCTTATGCGAACACACATTTCACTTTCGTGTTATACCCGGTATGATTCCGTTGACAGGGGGATCAGTCACTTCTTTTTTTTTTTTTGCATGCTTTCATTTTTTCAGACTGCTGGATTTTTCAAATGTCCTCATCCAGAAAATCGATCCTTGACTGTAATAATGAATTTTCACCTGTGGACCATGGTTTTAGCTTTGCTTATGCGGACAGTGAAGTACGGTCATACATTACTTATGCCTTCTAACATCACCTTGTTATGTGGTGCGACGTACGTTCATCGACTCTCACAACCCTGTGATGGGCAAACACAAAACTATATGTTCACCATTGCAGGTACTATAACCGCTGAAGAAATGAAATCATGAGTTCGCTTAAACACCGCCACTTGTAGGAGGTGATCTGAGACCTGTTGAGCCCTCTTCGACAATGCGCATGAGCTCTGGCCATTGAACGGCAATAACACAGTGTGAACGCTTAAGGTAGAGTTCACTTCACGTACTGTAAACCTCTACATATAGTACAAGAACTGCATTCGTGGTTCTGGGTATGTTCTAATGCACTATATAGACTGCCTCATATTGTGGATAACTGATATTGTGGATGTACCAAAATAAAATGCCAAAGTTATTATACAGTTCTGGAGAGCTTTAACAAGGAAACTTCCAGGACAATACCATATTTATCCAGGCATACTAACTGAAATGAATGTGGTCATTGATAAGCAAACTATATTATAACAGAAAAAAAGGGCAACTCAAATGAATGTACACAGTTAAATAAGGCTTTTGCACAGTTTAGCTTAGTGTTTGCGAAATGCAGGAATGGATATAGCTATACTGCTGCACAAATGTTGTGAAATGGTGCCGTATCTTGTAATGGTCTTTCTGACTGCTCCTGCTTGCTCGAAAATGTCTTTCTGGGTGTTCCATACCTGCTACAAAAGGCACTTTTGCCTGCTCCGAGGACTGCTCCCAAGACTATGTACTCTGTTCGCACCCCTGCTTTAGTGTTGTATTGAACAAATTTCTGAATGTGCCGTTTCAGAAAATTGTGCCGAGCCCTCTGCAAGTGCAGGGCTTAGAAAAAAAACTCCCAAAGACAGCGAGCCAGCCAAATGTGGTGTCAAGAGTGAATGTACCGGCTGACGTCCTCAAACTTCAGCACTGTGCTTATGCGCAGTCATTGGAGTAACAGTGGACTTACCTAGCTGTCGTCGTAAAGAGATTTATCCAAGATTCCTGCTACACGGTGAGTCATGTTAGTAATCTTAAGTTGACTGATCAGCTCTGCGAAAGTCGCCATAGCGCTAATGGCTGAATAACATCTTAAAAAGTTTTACGATACTTTTCTTTAAAGCGACACTGAAAGTAAATATTGAGCCAGCATGAACTGCTGAAATACTCAAGAAATGTCGCGTTCGTTTCATGCCATGAAAGCACCTAGTTCGAACAATAATCGTACTTTAGTAGTCACCGTGCCTTTAGCGCTATTCAAAATGGCCTGTTGACGTAGATTCGCCGTCTTTTCTCCATGATGGCCGGCGGTCCAGCCAGCTGTGCGAGAGGCATAAGTGCAGTAACTAATACCAGCAGCAAGCAAGAGAGGAGGGTTTATCTATTGTTGTGCGCAGATCCCTGTCAGTAGCACCTGTTCCTACGACACTCCGCTGCATACCACAGCTACTTTGAAGTTCCTTGGCCTACGCACATCACTGGAGCCAGTTGCAAGATTTCCTTACTTGTGGCGCTACCTATGCCCAATATTGACCTAAATTTCTCAATGATTGAAGCAGTGTTGAAGGTTATATTGACATCTCTGGTGTTCTCACTCTATTGAAAAAAATTCTTTCCCTTTAGTGTATATTACATATATGCACGAATATACATGTATAATATGCATGAATGTCCCCATTATAGTGTTCTTGACGTTAGTAAGATACTGAAAACACACTGTGCATTCTAGGCATTGATTTTGAGGAGAAATCGGACATTGCGAACGAAATGTAATTTGTAAACGCATATTTCACCGTGTGGTTCAGTGCATTACAGCTTCTAATGTACAGTTCCTTGGCTGAGCAAACTGCTCCACAATGTAAACCCTCACATGAAGTGACCTGCACCGACAATATTTTTTCATGTTCATGCTTTATTTGTATGCTTAACTGTCAATGGTTACCACCCAGAAATATTAGAAAATATCCATTAGTGGCTACTTGATTCAAGGGCTGAATTGAATAGGATACCTTAATGTGCTATTCAATATTTTTGAATATTTGCTTATTAGTACATAAATGAATCTTGCTCTCGTTGTGTGAAAAATGCAGGTATGAAGCAAAAGCACTGCAGCGGTACAAGGATGTTCTGAAGCACACTGGCTGGGATATCGAGCTGGAGTGTGTAGGGCTGTTTGCTGACCCAGAACAGCCATGGCTTGGTGCTTCATCGGATGCCATTGTGTATGCCCCTCCAGAAGATTCCTTGCGGGGTTGCATCGAAATCGAATGTCCATACAGCACGAAAGATGCAGAGCAGGAAAAGCTTCTTTCTTCCTGAGACATTTGCGTGTCTTTTGACAGCAGCCACTGCCCTGCAATGGAGCAAAGCCACCCCTACTACGCTTAAGTGATAGGCTAGATGGCCATGACAAAACTACAATGTGCAGACTTTGTCATGTACGGTGACAATTACATATGTGCACAGTGGGCTCAGTTTGAGGAGAAAGTATGGCAGGAAATGAAAGCAAAGTTAGATACTTATTATTTTGACATACATTTTCCATACTATGTGAAAAATTCTAGTTAGAGATAAAGCAATGCAATGAGCTTTTTCAGTTTTGGCATACTTATGTACATTACCAATGTTTAATGTCATAAAATCAGGCCACTGATAATTTCTGGAGTTTTACGTCCCAACACCACGATGTGGTTGAGGGGTGCCGTAGTGGAGGTAGGTAGGTAATAAACATTATTGAGGTCCTGAAGAAGTCACTCCGCTCCTTTTATTGAGGGAGTACAACGGGCAGCTCCCACATCGGGACGGGAAAGCCAAGCGTCATCGTTGCTTTGTGGGTCTTCTGGACTGCCCCAAGTTGATGGAACCGGGCATGACACTTTATCAATGACTGAAAGATGTCTTGCGAGAATGCTTGAGTCATGTGGTGCTGTAAAGAGGGGCACCCTCAGAGCATGTGGTTAAAATCACTGTATCTGCTGTAGTCAGGACATGAAGGGGAGACCTCCATGAAACTACTACAGATGGAAAGGCTGGGATAAGAGTGTGTTTGTAAAAACCTCAGTGTAACAGATTGAGGATGTGAAAGGTTTCGGTGGGGCAAGGGAAACGCCCTGCGAGCAAGTTTATAATGCTTTGTGACTTCATTAAAGGTGGAAAGTATGTCCCTAAGGTGGGGGGTTCCGTCTCCGCCACTATCGGACCAGACCCGTCGCTGGGTCTGGTCCGATAGTGGCGGAGTCCTTTGAATGTGTTCACAGACTTGTAGTTAGAGCAAGTCCCTGACTGAATAACAAGGGAGCTTGTTGCTTCACATCGCATTTCTGTGGCATCAATGATGTCCCGTGTTCCACGATACTTCTGCCTGAATACCTCGGGCATTGTGGAGTTGACAATATCCCGTGTGGGCCACCGTGGCGGATCGGTCAAGTTCTCATGTAGAGTGTTCAGCCTGTTATATTTAGCAGAACACAGAGAAATGATGCCTACGAAGCATCAACTTCATCTTCCTTGTTTATTGCCTCCGCACGCGCCCCGACTTTGTCTTTTTCTATATACATTTCCCCGGCCCACAAAAAAAAGAAAAAAGCTTAAACATAGCCCTTGCGTAATGCGTGATCTCAAAATACAGTTTCTTTTTAACTTGAACTCTCTTCTTTGGCGCTCTACCCCATGAACCTAGCGATGCACTTGATTCATTTTTGTAGGCGTTGAGCTTCGGTAGCCGAGTCTGCTCACGATGAACCTGCTGTACCACATAAGGACACACTGAAGGGAAACCTGGTGGTATCTGTGAGGCGTATGATGAAAGGAACAAGTGAAGGTAATGACATCTGGAGAAGCTCTTGCATGCTGATGCTGTGTCAAGTGGAACCCTTTGGTGAGGCACAGGAAGGCAGTTGAGGGCGGTTAGCCTTGGCAAACTCTCGTGAACTCGTAGATCGGTTGCGCTACTTCATCTGTTGGCTGTTCGACGTAATGGTGGCGGTATAAGAAATGTGCTTCGGAGACAGGTTCATTTCTTTCTTCTTCAGATGGACTAACTGGGTGAAGTCACAAGAATCAGCAGTCATCTCCGCACCGGTCAGTGAGCTGCTTGGATGGCCACTGCCTCTGCCTACAGCAAGTCGCTTCCATTGCACTGGTTCAGCATGCAGCTCAGACACTCCTCGGTTCTTAGACAGCACGTATGCTTCAGGAGACATGTACAGTCTCTGACCTGATGCAGAAAGCATGTCCGCAGCTTCATTTTCAGTGGAGTAGTTGTGTGGAGATGATGTCAGTGGAAGATGCTGAAGTGGTGTCCCTTCAATCTGCATTTGTAATGCCACAATGGCATCTAAGCCCATCACAGTTGTGCCTGCAGTCACAATGTACAGAATTACGCAAGCATTTGTGCCTTCGAACATAGCTGAAGCAGCGAAGAATCCTTCAACTTTTATTTTTGTCTTGGAGTAGTCGAATAGCTGCACTGAAGTAGACTTCAAAGGGCCAGTGCTCGCAAAAAGTTTTTGATATAGGTCTTTTGGTAGGATACTAACAGATGATCCCGTATCAACAAGGAATGATACAGGCTGACCTTACACGACTACTGATGCGCAAATGCTGTGTTTGCATCCTCTGACAACACAGACTATGTTTACACTACTCTCTGAACTGCAATTGTCGTCATGGACTTGCCGAACTTTTGCTAAATGATTAGGCAATTGGCACACAAAATCTAAGTGCCCAATCTTCCTGCAGAGACTACATGTGTGCTTACGCGACATGCATGTATTACCATTTGCATGATGGTCCCGGGCTCCACAATGATAGCAAGCTCAAAAATTCATGGCACCTTGTGTTGGATGCTTGCATGCTTCGACTTTGCAATTGTAACCGCATGCATGTTCATTTGCCTGTTTCAATGAATGATGAAAACCTTTTATTTTTTTAACATGATGAACAGAGCCATCATCACGGAACTCGTTAGCTTGGCTCACTGCTTGTTCGTACTGGTTTGCAAGCGTGATGGCCTGCAAAAGTGAAGATCCTTCATAAAGTAAGCGGTCACATAAACGGTTATTCATTGTTTTTGAAACTAGCTGATCACGCAGCATCCCTTCTAAAATTGCAGCCTGCGGCGAGAACTCGTAATGCAGCCACGTACTTGTCCACTGTCTCACTTTCGTGTTGAGCACGGCGATGAAACCGCTGTCGAGCCACAATGACATTCACGGAACACGTGAAATGTGCAGAATTAAAGCAAGCAGATTGCAGAGTAATTCTTGTTTTTCGTGGCTGCGATGTCACCTTCACTCGAAGGGCGGGTAGTAGCGATGGTAGTAGAGCCCGAAGGCAAGGCCACTGGCTTCAGTGAAGAGATTTGCTGCCTCTCCATGCCAAGACAGGTGAGACGAATCGCTTTGCATCGTCCGGCTGGTAGCTCAGAAGCTCCGGAAGTCACCATGTTTGTCTCAAAGGCCTGCTTCCACTGGCCCCATGGGACTGCCGGATGACCAGGCAAAGGCAGGAAAAGCAGTGGCAGCTGCAAACCTGGGATGTTCATTTGCAATGCTCTAACAGGTAGAATTACCAGGAAGGTTGCACTTGCATGGTTTGAATGGTGGAATCCTCGTTGACAATATGTTATATTTAGTAGAACACAGAGAAACGATGCGTACGAAGCATCATCTTCATCTTCCTTGTTTATTGCCTCCGCACGCCCTACTTTATCTTCCTCTATATACAACACAGCCACGTCGTGAAAATCCTTGACACAGTGCTGATTGATGCTTCAAAGATATGTGTCAAGTGCAGATGAAAACATCAAACTCTCAGCTTTACAAGTGTCAAAAAAAGCTTATTCTCTTGCGAGAGCTTGATGCGACAGCCTTTTCTCCCTCTATGCCAGGACAACTTTCACTGATGCTTGCTGCGGACACCATTTCTAGTAGGGCTTTGACGTGAAGGTAGTTTGGCATCCCAGTATAAAACTCTATGCTGCTATCATTGTCTTGGAACTTTTCAGTGCTAAACTTCAAGCTTGCTTCGTATGCTTTTGATAGCTTATATTTAAATTCATTGATTTCAATATCATGATATTTGCCTCTTTACACTAAAGATACAGCTACCTCTTTTGCACGTGCAAGGCTCATTCTTGCCTGCTCAAGCCTTTCATTGCAGTCCTCAAATTAACAAGCTTAATTCTCACTGAACTTGCTGCTTGTTTGTGCAAGTTCTTCTCTGCGGTGTGATAATTCATTTTGAACTCTTGTCAGCATTTCATATCTTTCTCTCAGTCTCTTTTTTGTTTCTATAAACTCTTGCTGACAAGAGCTGCAGCTGGTTTCCTGGATATGTGTGTCAGTTGGTTCATCATGTGATGGTGAGCACATATTCTCATGCATGTCATCGTCTGTCAGTGGTTCACATACATAGAGGGCAGGTCCACTTGCAAGTCTAGAGAGGGCCTGTTTTCCAAAAGGAAACACTGAAGGTACAGCATTATCTTTCAAAAGACGTCGCCCACTTGCAACAGCAGCCAAGAAGTCTTCTTCAGTAAAGTGTTTCGAGCACACTTTGGTTGATTTTGTAATGGTAAAGTACTCTCCGGGTTCCCTCCGAATGGCACGGATCCACTGTGCACGCAGTTTCTTGTCGGCAGGAAACCTGTGGAACGTGACCTGCAAAAGAAAAAAAAAAAAAAAGAGTGAAATTTGCCTGAGGTAACAATAAGCCTGGGTATCATAATTCATGTGTTCATAATTGATGCCACTCACTTACAGCCAGCCGAAAATACGTAGTGTCTACAGTTGATGACTGTAGTTTATGCTTAACCTAATTAATACCCCTGTCACACTAGACGTTTTAACGTCATTCGATTCGAATGACATTCGGTGCAGCGAATGTCATTCGACCCGCGGTTGCGCTACACACGAAGAAGTAATGCCATTCGTTTACGATATCAGTGACGATAGTTCCAAAGGAACTGGACCTAAAAGCTGCAGAGCGTAAGTGCAGAGTGGCTGAAAAGTCGTCCTATTTTATTTAAAATAAACGCAGGGCTTTGCTTCACTGAATTACACCAACAGAATAATTTGCAGCTGATACGGCAGCGCTCAAAGGGGGCGCTGACTTGCAGCAGCCGAACCATTCACTTACTGCTTTTGCAAGCAAAGCGCGTTAATGACAAACACAGACGCTAAATTAAGACGCAGTAAAATAAGCGCTGCGCTCAAGCAAACGGCGTTCGCGATTGCATCCTGTGGCGAAATACCGAAGCCTGTCAGACGCCGCTGATGTCGAGAGTAAGCACATTTTGTTACGGCTTGCCTGGCTGTTTTCTTTTTAAAATGATGAATATCGGCAAACGCGCTAAAGTAATACCATTTTCACATGATGTTTCACAAATTAGGAATGCTCAGTGCCGCACGTTTACGTTGTCTCTGGGGTAGAGAGTACACATTCGGTCCCACTGCGAATGCGAATGAGTTGCTCGAACTCATTCGATTTCAGAAGTCATTCGATTCGAATGATGTTAAATGTCGCCGTGTAGCAGCGGAATAATGTCATTCGATGTGAATGTCATTGCGTTCGAATGACATTAAAACGTCCAGTGTGACAGGGGTATAAGTTATGAACTCTAGCTGCGCTTCGTGAAAGTCCCGTTCGATGTGCACATACTGTGCAACCATTCCCCGGACGCGATGGGCCACGTGTCCTTTTTTTTTTTTTTTGCATGTACACATTGATATCATGTCGTTCACAGCACACAAGTAGTGTTGCCGCTTAAATGCGGCGTGTCAGTAATCTTATTTTCGTTGTTTATTAGACGCTGTTTGTTCCGACTGGCCTGGCGAACCGTTGTATTTCCCAACAAGGGGACGAGACCAATACACTTGCTTCTAAAATCAGATGCGTCCTTATTTCTATTCTTGGCGTAAAAATGATTGATTGATTTGTGGTGTTTAACATCCCAAAACCAGCTCCGATTATCGAGAGACGCCGTAGTGGAGGTCTCCGGAAATTTCGACCACCTGCGGTTCTTTAACGTGCACTGACATCGCACAGCACACGGGCCTCAACATTTTGCCTCTATCGAAATGCAGCCGCCGCGGCCGGGATTCGATCCCGCGACCCTCGGATCAGCAGCCGGGTGCCATAACCACTAGACCACCGTAGCGGGGCGGTGTAAAAATGTGCGCAGTCTTTCCTTCTTCCAGCTGTGATAGCGACGCGGCACAGTGCTTCCGAGCAATGCATCCACCGCGTGCGGGCGCTTACATGACTATTCTCTCGCAAAAATACGGCTATGCTTGGCGCAGTAAAACAGGCACCCTTCGTAACTATAGTAGCTCTACAAAAGTATATATATAAGAAAGGCCCTTTCGCAGTACCATTACTATAGCGGCTACACTAACAATACACGGAAGAAGCATTACGCGCGTACGTTTGCTCATGATCGCTTACCTTTTTGCCGTTCTTGTCCCGATATCCTCTATGGGTGCACATAGGAACGCAACATGCTTGTACCATCGTAAGGCACGTCTCAGCATACAATAAGTGCACCAACAAAAAAAAAACGGTGGCTCATCTGGTACGGGCGTTGCCCTCATCATGGCGACGGGAGCGAGCGTGAGCGGCGCTAGAGGCGCCCTTCCTTTTTTTTTTAAAAAAAAGGAGTTTATTTATTAATATTTTTATTTGTTCTGCTCTAAATATACCAGCCCGTTACAAAGCATGAAGCCAGAAATTCGCTGTAGTCGATTTAGTCAAAAGTGGGTGTCAATTTTGTTTCTAGTGACGCCATTTACGCCATCTTAAAATCTTTGGAAGCATAAGATAGACATTCAAAATTATCTGAAACGCTGTGAACTTTAATAATTTAGGTTAATAAAATATTTTTGTTTTATATTATACACGGCTTAATTTTTTCGTGGTGCGTGCAGGAGGAGCGTGGTGGGATCTACGCTGTGGCAGTCGTTGTTGTTGGTTAGCGGTGCAATATACGAATGGTGCACCGCTAGCTGTGCGCGTAATCGTGTGTGTTTGTGTGTCGTGTTTTTTTATCAGCAGTGGCTCTCGCTGAAGTTTGCCCCGAGTACCACGTAAAGCGAACAAGATGGGGCGAAGATCCATCAACACCACGAAGAGTGGGAAGTACATGAACCCCACGGATCAAGCAAGTACGTACGCGCTAAAACCCGCAACGCCGACTGCTCGCATACCCGTGCCGACAGCAGTTCATCGCTCATACCTGTTACGATGCTCTCTTGGGGCTATTTAACGTTTAGGTTTACGTAATATCAGCTGTTACAGAGAAGATATTGCTATTTAGTCGATGGGGTGCTTCACTCCTCCGCAATCAGTGGTTTTCGACTGTGTGTTTCCGAAGTTAATTCAATTGATCAACGGTGCTTCAGGCTCCTGCGATCACCTTTCGCTGCTGTCGTTCGAAAATAAGAAGAAAAAAAATCGCAATAATTTGTGAGGAACCTCAATCGCACTACATACCCAACAATGAACAGATCGCTAAAAACGGTTCTCCAGCGCGAGCAGTCGGTATCTTTCAATCAAGAAACTCGCTAGAAGACGCTGCCTGAGTCAAGCTTGTCTCTCGCGGGTGAGGGCGCGTTCTCCTTCTTTGCGAGCTGGTAGCGCGTTCATCGAAGAAAGAGCGTTTCCATAGTCAACGCGCGCCTTTCGCTCTCTCTGTCTGTCTCTCTCTCACAAGACAGCAGATGGAAGAGTGAGAGAGCTCGCGCGCCGGGAGGCACGCGCCCTCCTAGTAGCGCGTTCCTAGTAGGTAACGCGCTACTACAACGGACGGACAGACCCAAACCTTAAGGAGCTTCGTCCTAAAACGACGTAGAACAGTGTCCTGATGTCGCCGTCCTAACCAAGACAAGTCCACTTGTCCGAACGTAGGCACCATTCAAGCCTCCATCTTCCCCTGAGTTTCTCTTCTAGTTTGGATGACATACCCAACGGTGTTTCTAGGCCGGGAGCTAGCAGTTTCGCACATTAGACGGCTCACTTTCAGACTGATATAACTTCTTAAATGAGCGTGGTGTGTCTAACTGTTGTGTTCGTCTTGCTCCTCTTTCGCAGGAAAAGAAGCCAGAAAAAGAGAGCTCAAAAAGGTAAAATTCTTTTCCCTGTGAAGCTACTTTGTCAGTGCAGTGCACGAATCTTGTTTGTGTGCTGGGAATTGTGCTAGTGAAAGTAGTTGCGGTTGTGCTGTTCGAGCCTGCGAGACAGTATTTAGTGTGATGGGGGCTCGTTACGTACGGTAGAAACTAAGGCTGAGTTTAGTTTGAGGCTGAAATTAGTCGCTTCTGTAGTACTAAAGTGCCTGCAAAGTCCTGGTCACTTTTTCGGGGGATCCTAAACGTCAGTAGGGTTCATGGTAGTCACACCTAACGCCTGTGCAAAGATCATCTTGTAACACGTCTTCAGTGTTTTGTTGTTTTTGAAGAGAGCCGATGGGCAGTGTGTTTGTTAGTACAGTATTGAGGCAGCTCATGCGTGTGTTGTTGCAACAGCGACTAACTGCAACAAAGGTATATGTTTCTAGCCTTTCAGTACTGAGGATCTGGCTGCAGATTGGGCTCACCAGTCGTAATGATGAGAAGAAAGAAAACTTGGACAATGAGCATTGAGTGCTTATTTAAAAAACTGCGAGCAGTGAGAAGCAGTTGTGAGCATTCGATTACAACATCTCTTGTTGCTTTCGGGTTTAAACGTAGTGAATGAATAATGCAAAGAACACAAGCTTCGCTCTTCTGTCGCTTTGTTGCAAAAATACTTGGGCGGGAGAAGCACAGCTCACAGAGCCGTCGTTACAGCTCACGTGCTTTATTTCCACCTGTATTCTTGCTACTGCAGCTGTAAACTAGTCGCACATTAAACAAATACTTCATCATCAGTGTTAAATAGCTTCTATCAATATGAAAAATTTCCTTGCTAATTTGATGTTACGAGTACTGTTTGTCACTAATCACCTTTGGCCAACACTAAACTATAGGCAGCAAGTGTTACTTGTGGGAATGAAGCAGGAACCGAGGGCAAGGGAAAGAGGTTGAAAAAGCAGCCCACTTTTTTTGGCATGGTTAGAGCGAAATATTGGTGCGAGATCTCCAGCCGGCAGCGATGTCAGACGTGACGTAGAGGAGAGGCAACGTACGCCAGTTTCTATCGGATGAGAACTGTCTGTGCGCGATCCACAAGACATCGTGGGCGGGTCGAGACAAAGCTTGCTTCTTGTGTTCGGCCTGGTGCTGTTATCAGCAAGAAACCGGCTGCTGAGGAACTTTCTCAAACATATTTTTCCACTTGGTACTATTCTTATTTTGATGAAAAGGAAACACCGTCTTCCAACATTGTTTCTCATACCTAAAGGGTTGAATTCCGTTAGTCACTCACAGACTGCAGAAAGAAATCCTATGGTCATTTGCAGTTCACTCCAAGAGATAAATTCTTACATGCTTTGGAGCATGCAGAAATTTCTATGACTTATTTGCAACTCTACTGTGGTCAGGTGTGAGCATGGAAATAGGACAAAGCAGAAACGTGCAATACTGTATAGTGCACGTTAAGCTGACTCGGCAGCATTTGGAAGGAGCACAACGGCAAGTGTAACTTAGAAACACCCAGTACAGGATGTGAATTGGGGGTTAAGGCAATTTAAAAGCGGTCAGAAATGAGGCTGGTATTTGGTGTTATTCATCGTATCAAGGAAAATGCTGTCATTCTAGTATGGGAAGGGCGAGACAGCTTGCGTTTTTAGC
Organism: Hyalomma asiaticum; assembly: GCA_013339685.2. Classification (NCBI taxonomy): domain Eukaryota; kingdom Metazoa; phylum Arthropoda; class Arachnida; order Ixodida; family Ixodidae; genus Hyalomma; species Hyalomma asiaticum. The sequence continues at coordinate 54,072,564 of CM023490.1, read as the reverse complement.
TGTAGATATCTGTGACAGGTCACCTGACCAAACGAATGTTGTGTCTTTGTTGTTGATTTGTGTAGAACAAGAAGCAGCGTCAGATGGTCAGAGCTGCTGTGCTGAAAGGAAAGGACCCTCAGCAGCTGATTGCAGACCTGCAAAGGATAGACGAAATGGGTGAGTCTCAATATAATGAAACATTTGTTCACTATTAGGAAGTGAGTTCACAGGCTAATTACCTCCTGCAGTTGATTGCTACATCACATAAAGCGGTCACCGCATGTTATCAGTCCCATTAAGTGTTGATCAGAAATGATTTGTAGTACAACAAGCACAGACACACAAGAAGACGAGAGATGGCATACGAGGACCAGCTACCAACAAAGGGTTATTAAACACCATGCATGTGCGATGGGAATGAGCACGGTTCGTATGTACACGTGTAGTTTCAATAAACCTTTGTTCGTAGTTATCGCTCGTACGTTGTATCTTGTCTTTTGTGTCTGTGTTTTCTATGCTACAAATAGTCTCTGATGTCAACAAATAGGCCCAAATCACCATGATTCCATCACACACTGTTTGTTCAGTTCAGTCACTGCAGGGACACTGATGGCAGTCGTCTTGAGTCTGTCAAATAGGTCCAACCTGTGAAGCATGTATATGGATGTATGTATAGTGACAGACTAGCAGAATGAGCTAAAAAAAAATGAAACAAAATTTTATTTCATGTGGTACGTTTGTGCATTAAGAACATTGTTCACAGAACGCAGGGTTTTATTATTTCCACTGTGCAGTAGTGGTGCTACAGCAGAATTACAGAACTCATTACCACTTCCCTAATGGGTAGTGAATCCTACATCATGTTGTCACAGTGTAAGGCAAGAAAAAGGCACAGAAGGCTGAATTACTTGAGGACAAACAGTGAACTTTTGTAACTTGCGTCTCTTAAACTTAGCAGCGAGCATCAACCGATGTGGCTTCCATGGTGCCTCCTAGTATTTATGTGAGCACATGCTGCAGTTTGAGGATGTTAAACAGCAGTGCACATTTAGTATCCTGGAGCGACAGGCCCATTTTTCCACTTGTGGCTGCTACACTTGGGATACGAGGATGCTCTGACATCACCACAGTTACATCTTGCGGAATGACCCAACTGTGGTAACATGCATCCCGTTATATTTGACGAGAGATGCGCCTCAAGGAACAGCTTTAGCAGGCCATTTCGTTCACCTCGCTCTTCCAGCAAATGGGGGCGCCTTTACATGTGTGCCCAATGCTTGGACACAAGTGTGCAAGCAGACCAGCACCTCGGCTTCAGTACAGAGTTGGTTGATGGAGCGCATAAGCTTGGCAAGGAAGACAGAAAAAAAATGCAAAATTGCTGCTTCCCCACTGCCACATGTGCAGAACATCTCGTGGATCATCTGCTTTGCTCAGGAGAAGCTTTTCATTTATGTCACAGTACCCAATTAAACTAGATCAGCTGGAGAAGTGGTTACTAGTAGTGTAGTTGTGAATACTATCGTTGCCATCTACGTAAATGGCATGCCGAGAACCTTTGACGTGGCGCAATTCCAAACATAATCCTTGGTGTCGGCTTCTGGAATCTTAACAAGTAGTACACGGTGTTAGCACTGATAAACTTGAATGAGCTGCTACACATAGCGTCTCGTGTACCCTCATCCTCTATCACGAGGCAGCGCAGCAAGACCACTATACATGTCAATCACTTATTTCACAGCAATCGTTTCTCAAATGAGCAGGTTGCGGAGCAGAGAATTTCAATTACAGTGGCCTACGGTTATGACAATCCACTTTCTAAATTTTCATGATTTGTTGAAGTTGAGTGCACTGTACACTGTTTATCTATGTAAGAAGTGTGCACAAAACACGGAACCTGGTTTTCTCACCTAACCTTTCTTTCCACTAAGAACGACATTGAGTGCACCCTAAATGTATCATTCTCATATATTTCAGAGTACAATGTGTCCAACCCACCGGTGCTGAGTGAGAAAGTGCTCCGAGACAAGCGCAAGAAACTGAGAGAGACATGGGACCGTGTTCTTCGGCTTTACGTGAGTGGCATTTGTGGCACTAAGAATGCTCATTCATCATGTTGTTTGGCCATTCACTTTGAAGCCCTGGTAAGTAGAGGTGTCACCTCTCTCCCCTTAAAGGCCAAATCTGGTAGTTTCTTGAAGTCAGTGGATGTCAGCAAAATTCACTAGCTACATTCGTTGGTACCCTTCTGTAATATAGTGTGTAAGATTGCAGGCCTAACATCGCCACTAGCAATAAGGCTTTTGCGGCTACAATATCGCCACTGAGAGGAAGTTGGTTGCTCCGGGCCTCCCTAATCCAAATGAGCAACGCTTGCTCTAACTCCAGGTGGACACTGGTGCGCATTCTCTTGCGTGACATTTTAAATCGGTCGTTCTCAAGTGCTTTGAGTATCGAGCGCTTGTTCTTGGAAGTTCGAAAGAGTGTTAGGCTCGATGCCGTACTTCTGTGCGATGTCCTGCCTGGCGGTGCCTCCTTCATCAACTTCTTTCAAAATCTTTCGTCGCCAAGTCAAGCGTACGATAAGGTCCGCCAGTGGCCATTGTCGCGACTCTGCAACGATGCCGGGCGGGCCGATTCACTAACACTCGAGGAAACAGAGGCCTAGAATGTCAACGCGACCATGCCAAGGGGGTGGCATGCCCATAGAGCCAATGGGGACGCTTTTTGTTTTTTTCGCGACGGTGGTGGCACCTGGGAGTCAGCGATTGGATTGCTAGATCCTGCTTGAGGCAAGCCAATCCAAAAGGGAGTCTAATATGGTAGCGCCATGGTGCTTGCGAGCTCGGGTCGGTTGCTCGCGCTACTTCTATCGACGATTTCTGCATTCTGGTGACTAATGGCCCAGCACTGCTTTCCCGTGTAATTGCCTGTTTATGTGGTGCGTGTGTTTGTAGCTGGATGAATTGTGGCGAGGGCCCCTCACCTGCCCTCGCGGCTGCCTGGATTGTGAACATAGCAAGTACATAAATACCTGTTGTCTGCCGGAATGGTGTAGAAGTGCTCGCCGCTCCTGCCAGATGCCTCACACGATTTCATGCAGCAGTATACAAGCACCATGATTGCTGTCATCCAAACTAGAAGAGATGCTCAGGGGAAGATGGATGCTTGAATCGATGAACAAATCGCAAGGTACGATTTAAAACAGGAAATGTCGCGGGAGCCAACGTTTCGACAAGCGGACTTGTCTTCGTCAGGGCGGCAACTGCCTTCTCCAGCGTGCGTTTATGTACGCCTTTGCACACTCTCCCCCGTCCTCAGAAAGAGAGGAGGAGAAGACAACCCCCCCCCCTCCTTTTTTTTTCTTTTGTGTGTGTGTGTTCGCACGTGCTGCTCTTCTGCTCCTCTCTTTCTGAGGACGGGGGAGAGTGTGCAAAGGTGTACATAAACAAACGCTGGAGAAGGCAGTTGCCGCCCTGACGAAGGCAAGTCCGCTTGTCGAAACGTTGGCTCCCGCGACATTTCCTGTTTTAAATCGTACCTTGCAATTTGTTCATCGATGATTGCTGTCAGTAGTTCGCGCCTTCGCGTTTCTACAGTACGTTCGCGGTCGTCAAGTCGTCTGCTACAATCGTCTGCAGCGAACGAGCAAGTGTCGGTGCTGGCGGCGCTAGCTGAGACGCGCCGAATCTTGTTTGTAAAACTTTTCTATGAAATCATAATTTATGATGCTCCTGGCTGATAGTATTTTTATTAAAGAACAAGTTTTTCTTTACTACTGTGGTCGTGCAGTTTTTTTTATTAGGGTTAGCTGACTTTTGTTTACCGCGGATACCAGGTTCGCTGCAATCGTTTCAACGGTGGCGCCATCTCATAGTGCGGACGCACAACTCAACACATGCCACGGGCTTGACCATGCGACGTTGTGATTGCATTTGGTGGATGGGCTAACCCTGCCGCCTCATTTTCAGTGCTGTCATCAGCTGCGATGCTAGCGATGTAAATTCAGCACGCAAAGCTGTTTTTCACTTTAATGATACGGAATTTCTGAAACATTACAATCATCTCGAGCCATAAGATTGAGAAATAACTTCTAATTAACCGACACTTTAGACTTCTAACTTCCAGTTACCGAGCATTTTTTCCTATGGTTTGCATGCAAAGCTGACGGGACCCCAACTTCACTTCCAATTAACCGAAAATTCCAATTAAGCGACTTCAAATTATCGGAAGTTGACTGTAATCGCTTCTACATTGACATGGAGAAAAAATCGCCAGAGTTGGCCTTGAAGCCAATCTGCAACAAGGGTTTCGATGCATAAAGGAGCATTGTTAGTACTGTTGAACCTCCATATAACAAATGTAGATGCAACGAGTTATTGGTTATAACTAGTAAATAGAGACACTAGCATTGCCATTAAACCAGTCGTATGAATATACATTTGTAATAATTATTGGGTATAACAAAACCATATTTCTGTCAAATTGAATTTGTATTAACAAGGTTTGGTATGTGAGAAACATTCACTGTGTGGTACAGTAGCACATTCTAGTGCTGTAATGAATACGAAACAATGCAACAAGAAACACTCGTCCCCGTTTGTTGCTGTCATGTGCAACCCCGCAGCAAAACAGAGAAAATGTTACTGTAGGAGACTGCATTGGTCGCACCACTCTAGCCCATTCCTCTTCTGCTTTTTCAGTGGCTAAAAAAAATTCTGAAACCTTTTGCCATGCAACTTCTGCCACCGTAGGCAGCTAAGTTTGAGTTGAAATTGATGTCGCTGGCTTTACTTGTTCCATAAGTCTGCCCAGTGCCTTTATGTGCTGAGTATCTAAATCGCAGGTGCGCAATGACGATGATGGACTTGCACGATCACTTGAAACAAGCTCACGAAGAGGCAGGATATAGGCGTCTGACTGTTGTCTTGCAAATCAAACTGCAGCACCATTCCCAGTTGTCATGTCTTTGTTTTTCTAATGCGTGGTTGCTGCTAACTAGTACACCTTCTATGTACACACAGAATTATGCACATGCACATAATTTGGAAACTACAGCAATGCGTTACTTCACATTTCAATGCAGCTACATCTGCGACAGTGGCCTTATTCAGGTTTCAGAGCATGTACTGGGGACTATGTACGTCATACTGAGAAACTGGTTATGGAGTGGTTATAGTTAACTTCCATGTGAGTAATGTGTTACCGACTTGCTGACAGTGCATGTCTGTATCACTGTGATGCAAAGGGCACTAGGCTTTTGAAGCGACAGCATGTTCATTTCAGCTCACTTGCGTATTTCACTCCTCTGAAACAGCAAAAGGAAGACCCCGAGCACTTCTCGGACCTCAAGAAGATGGAGCTGGAGTACGAGGACAAGCGCAACACACTCATCAAGTACTACGGTGAGTACACGATGTTAGACTATGAATACGAGAGTCCCGTTGCAGTCTTGTACTTTGAAACCTGCACCTGTACATTCCTTGTAATCAATTGTTCAAAGAATATTGAACTTGTAGAACCTTCCAAATGCCACACCCAGAATCACCTGCCCTCAGTCGTCTTTGTATGCTAACACCATTATATTGGCACGTGTGGTTGTTTCCATTTGAGAGAACGCCCTTATCACCTTCCTGTGAATTGCGCGCTTGCTTTCATTGTTTGATTGTGGTGAGGAATATTGTCACAACCACATGACAATATTCCGAGCGAGCGTCCCCCCAGAAGCTGGTGGTAATGACCAAGGTAGACCAAGGCGCTTGCTTGGGGTCTTAGCAAATTTAAGATGGCGGTCGGACCATTTAAAAAAATGTCAATAAGGGGAAACAGCAGGTCGTAGCAGTGAATGGAATGATCAAAAGCTTTAGTGGAACTACAGGCTAGTCACACTTGAAACCCAAAGAAAGGCCTCACCAACCCGATTTCCTGAGTCAATATTAAGAATGGGCAGCAGCGTTCGGCCTGTGTACTACAGTGGTACCGTCACCGGACATAACCGTCCTCTGATTTATTTATCAACTTCAGACAGCTATCCACGTGCGATAACCGTCCTCTGCACCCGGGCTCAGAAAAGTCAAGTGGAACACCTCACTAAACACTGAAGCACCGATGTTTGGCTTGTGCCGGAACTTTGACATCAGCAGTTTTGTCGTGGCGAAAGTTTGAAATGTGTTATTCCAACCGCGGATCGTCTTGAGATTTATGTTAAAGTGCCACGATGTCTTGTTCACATTTTGTTGAGCTTGGCGACGTTGTGATATTGCGAGGTCAACAAATCCACAAAACGCTAAGCATAATGGTATTGAAACAGATTCGAATCGCAACTGACGTCCAAAAAGAACGAAGGCAAAACAATTTCATGAATTGTTCATTCACTTTTTAACGTTATCTATTAGAATGGCCATTCCGAACGGTAACGAACGGTACTTATACGAAGGGCACACGAGCGGATGGAAAGTTCATCGTGCAGGGGCGCTTGCTCTGAAAAAGGGCAAGTCTTCGTAAACTAGGGTTAAAAAGGGCAATTTCAAGTCTTCGTAAGCTAGGGTGAGGGCACATGCTTCTAATTTTACTTTACTTCTTTATTTGTTTTGAAATGTTTCCACGTCTTGATGTCCTTTTAGCCAAATACTGAAACAGCTGCTTCATTGTCGTGAGTGACCGCCTGCTCAGCGGCTACTTACATTCCTCCTTTTGTCATTTTATTTTATTTGCAGAGTCGGTCAAGTTTGCCCAGCAAGTGGAGATTGACCAGATTCCCCTGCCAAGTGCACCCAGTGCTCCACAAGTTGGTATGTTGAAGGATGCCAAGCTGTGTCTTAACCATTCATCCGCAGTAATAACCATCTACAGAGTTGGCTAGCTGTATGGCTAACAATAGCTGTTCATTGAAATGAAGTGGCCATCAAGCCCATACCTAAAAAAAACATGGTTGATCCTTCTGTCATAACAATCGGCATTACACAAAAGTGAAACCTCTTTGCAGATAAGCGGCAATCTGGCGAATCGAGGGGTGGGGGATGGGTTGGATGCTCTGGACATGTGAACCGCTTACATGTACACATCAGCGGTGCGTCGATCCTGCACAGGGTTCCTCGACAGTTGCACACAAGCGAAAGCTGTCAAACGGCTCAAATTTCTCCGGAAACATGACGGTGAACATGCCAGCACCCTGCGTAAATCTGCCATAAACCAGGAGCGTCCACAAACAGTGAAACTTTGCAAGCGAAACCGAACTGTTTGTCGCGTTGTTTTTTTGTGAACATACGGATCGCTGTGTGAAAGGCGAATCATTTGCTTGTCGGCGGCTGTCTTTGCATTCCTGGTGTAGAGCACGTCGCAACGCAATTGGCTATCATAGATGTCACACAAAACAAATTATGTAGCGGTCGTGGCTGAAGCAACACAACAGAAGAACGCTGAAGCCTACACGGCAATAGAGGCATCGAGACTACTGAAACGCGAACTGCCGGTGTGCATACAGTCGACGACCAATAATTCGGACTCCACGGGGAACGTAAATAAATCCGAATTATTGAAAGTCCGAAAAAACGAATGCGTCAGAAAAAAAAAATACTTTTATTGACACTTCAGTGTACCGGTGGCCGAAAAAAGTTGTCGATGCGTTGCTGCACGCACTTCCGCTTACGTGCAACCAAGTCTGCCTGTATCTTCGCCAGTGTGATATGATCGCTGTACGATGACGAAAGAACAGCGAGGGCTCTGGAGCACACGGCGCGTCATTGTCATCAGAGTGAGAACCGCTGTTTGACGGTTGCAGAACCTGCTCAATTATGTCGTCGTCATTCAATTCGGCACACGACGACACCACACTGTCGACGTTTGCAAAGTCGTCAAACGTAACAGTGTCGGGAATCGGCACACCGCAGCCTCGCAGGTCGTCAATAACGTCCGCACCGAGCTCGTTGCGCTGGGCGGCAGGTCCGGCTCTTCATTTGCATTGTCGGGTTCTTCGGCTGCAGTGTCGGCGGTGTCGGGCTCACTACGCAACGTAAATGGGACCAGCGGTGCCGTTTACGTTGCGTAGTGAGCCCGACACTGCCGACACTGCAGCCGAAGATCCGAGTTAAATGCACCAACGGTGTCCGAAGATGCAGCTAAGATCCAAGTTAAATGGCACCAACGGTGCCCTCACAGCCAGCGGCCTTTGTCGCTGGCTGTGAGGGCACCGTTGGTGCCATTTAACTCGGATCTTGTGAGACAGCTGGACGTAAAATAAAGCAAGTCTCAAAATAAAGATGAACGCGCGCAGAATTCAGCAAAACACTGTACCGCAGACACATATGACAGAATGGCGGCGATAGCAGCACAGCGAGGGGATACAGGAACCGGAATGTGGGATGATCGCGATGTCAATACGATCCCCCACGGTTGAGCCGTGCCTCCAAGATCGGCATTTTCAACTACAAATCTCTCAGGCATAAAGTTGCGATCGAAATAAAGCCTCATAGATTACGAATTAGCTTTCGTTTTGATTTCTGGGGCCATACTTTGTATGGTATGAATGGGTGCCGGAGGAAATAATAATGGCTGCCGAATCAGCGTGCGCGACAGTCGGACAGGGTCCGAATTATCGAATGTAGATCTGGCAGCTGTCCGAAATATTGGTCGTCTTTGCACATTACTTCTATGGGACCATCGGCGGTGTCGCGCGACTGTCCGAATTACCGAGCATGTCCGAATTATCGGTGTCCGATTTATCGGTCGGCGACTGTATTAACAAAATTTGTGACTTCGCTTCATCCTTCCTAGGTGGCGGTACCACCGCTGAGAACCAAGAGTGCAGTGAAAGCGAGGGGCAGTGTTAATTTAAGAAGAATTTTGCATTCTAAATACTTTCACTTTAACCTGACATCAATTAGATGCAAATTGTAAAGCAGTGTAGTGAAGATGTAAGCCCGTTTTTCCTCCGTATTGTAAGTCTGGTGGTAGTGTGGCCGGTAGCACTTCCAGCTGCTACCATCGCACCCTGGCTGTTTGTGTGTTCAAATTGCAGCGAGTGGTACTTTTTCAGTCTCAGATGAGTGTTTATTTTTCAGACTACTTCCATTACAAAAGTACGTCACAGATTTCTTGGTGGACCCAGGCACAAAACACTTTCGTGTTAAAAAAAGGACAATGAAGGAAGTAAGCTTTCATAATGTGACAAGCAGGCAGTAACTTTTAAACCCTATTTCAGGCTGACGTTTATTTCCAAGAAGAGTTTTGGTGTCACTCAAACCATCACCTTCCTAACAGAAACCGCACAGCATGAAATACTTTGTGCATAGCAACAGTCGTTGCGGAAAGAGAGCATAGTAGGCAATTTCTTTTCTGCACTTCTTCCTCGCAGCCCCATCGTTAATCCCACTACCCGTTGACATACCATCATCTATCCTGAAGAAGCCAGCCCTGTGAGTACCTTGCTCTTTCTTATCTGGCTTCCCTAAATGTGCTAAGCCATACTTAAGCCTAGTTCAAGAGCAGCATTGTTCTGATTAAATGCGTGAAAATAATGGTGTTACACTTAAGTTCCAATTTTGATTTGACTGTCGCTTTTGCTTTTTATGTAGTGTCTATATATGCGCTATTAGTTGGCCACGGTGGTCTACTGGTTATACAGTAGAACCTCGTTATAACGAACCTGGATATAACGAACTATCGCATATAATGAAGCAATTGCAATTCCCCTTGAAACTCCTATAGACGAAATTGATATTGGTTATAACGAACTAATGGTTATAACGAATTAATTACCGCTCCCCCTTCAACTTCGTTATAACGAGGTTTTACTGTAATGCTCGGCTGCTGACCTGAAGGATGCACGTTCGATCCCTGCTGCAATGGCAGAGTTTTTGATGCACGCGGAATTGCTAGAGGCCCATGTACTGGGCCTTATCAGTGCATCAGAAGCCCACCTAATCAAAATTAATCTGAAGCCCTCCACTGCGACATGCCTCATAATCATATCGTGATTTTACCACATGAAACCAGCAGTTATTATGGGATGTGCATTGTTTGTGGATACCGTGCTTGAAAGTGCATACCGTATTTACTCAATTCCAAGCACCCCTTCTTTTCAAGATTGCAATACTCAAAGTGAGGGGAGGGTGCTCAGATTCTAAAAGCGCAAAATGACTGCACACAGCACCCGTTTCTGGGGCAGTATGTCGACGTGACGAGCATGTGAAATCGCATTTTATTTTCCAAACAGTTAGATAAAAATAAAAATGGGGCTGATCTATCTGTTATAGGAATCGATATAAAACAGTAGTGTAGTTTGCCCTCACAGAAGTCGTTGGATGTTTCTTTCACCTCGAGATGCCGCACGAGAGCACCATCAATGCATGTCCACTTTCGTGGCATTGACCTCTCAACGTCGTTGCAAGCAGTTTTCTTAGCCAGTGCCACCACACTAGCCAGCGTGGAAACGACGCTGGGCTGCCTACTGCTACACTGTGCTGGCAGTGAGGCTTCATGTAATATGATGCGAAAGGCAACACGTGTAGCTACGTTGTCACTGAATGCAATCACTGTAAGCACCGTGTTTCAGCGACAGCGGTCCAGCAACGGCACCCTCCACTGCATTGAGATTACGGAAGCGGTCACTAGGTGCTTGTGAGTTTCATGCTTCAGACTTCACTTAACCACTCCTAGATGGTGACACCGCCCCAGATGCGCATGCGGAGGCGAACGTGCACATTGAGGGGAAGGAGGAAAGCTGATAAAGAAGGATGTGCCTTTCAGTATGTGCATGAATAGCGCAGTCAGTGCAGTGCTTGGCACCTTTCGTAGTAGAACGGGGGGTCGTGGGTTCGATTCCAAGTATGATTATGCCAGCGGAAAATTTTCTGCTAGTTCTTTTATCTCGTTTTGCCTGTACACTTTGCTGTATAGTTTATCCCGGCATGAAACTTTCGGCATAAAAGATGGGTGCACATAGTGAACCAGCCGCTTCTTATCTCTCGTCATCAGTGATTCACTCTTATTACCATTTGTACTCGAGTCCATCCCACCGCACTGCAATGCGCCGCTCTTGGTATCCCATAGCAGATACCAAGAGACATTGGCATGGTATCAGGACACAGGTCGTACACCCAGATTAGCAGCGAGCGAGAACAGTTGGCGTTGGCGACATGCTCTTTATAGAAAGAAAAGGGGTGCTTAGATTCACAGGTAAACTTCTTTCCCTGTATATTTCTCCGAAAATAGGCAGAGTGCTTAGATCTGGAGGGTGTGCAGAATCACGACAATACAGTATTATGACTTTGTTCGTTCGTTCATAACATATCCAAGTTGCTTGTACTACGTGAAGTTTTTCAGTAGTAGTCATGCCTGAAGTAATGCTTTTAATTAGGGGGGTGTGAATATTCGAAATTTCGAATAATTTTCGAATAGCGTTTGCTATTTGATTCGATTCACACTTAAATTTTACTATTCAAACTATTCGAAGTTGGTAGTTAAGCGGAAAAAATATGCTATGTCGCATGTCAAGTGGCCCATTCTCGCATGTAGTCCACTTCGCCGCATAACACTGGCATACTGCGGCGAAGCTAAGACTCATGTACTGTGGCGAAGTTAGCTCAGCTTTCTGTTGCACAATTCTCTTTTAGAATGTTCCTCAGGACTTTCCAGTGACACCTTGGCAGTACACTAGTCATGCAATAAATCTTTTTGCCCATGTTTAGCAGAACATTTATCCAGAATTTGACATGGTATTAGTTAAGAAATATTAGAAAATTATTCAAAAAATATGCTATTTGATTTGCACGTGAACATAAATATTCGAATTCGCTTCACACTCAAAATTTTGCTATTTGCACAGCTCTACTTTTAATATGAGCAGTGTTTTATTTTTCAACATTACACAGTCATAATGCCATGGTGTGAAGATGAATGTCATGCGGTGTTGACAAAGCTCGAAGTGATACACACAGGGTAAAGCATCACTCCAACTTCTACTTCCCATCTGGTAACTTGTCCTCAGATGGTGTTTTTATGTGGTAGATTATCTGTGTCTGATTGAAAAAACACATACATGCATATTTGGAGAGAGTAAAGTTAACCCATTGATGGCTGAATTTTATTGCCTAATGCAACCGCCGAGGGTGAGTTTTACTGCATGTGCAAGATCATTACCGACCATTTGCCATTTCCAGGTCACAGATTTTGCCAGGTCCTTGAGATTATGATCGTTACCTACATCAAAAAACTTTCCCCTTATTCTTTTTAAGTCACCACAAAGGGAGAAAAAATTTACCTAGGCATTGATGGAATTTTTTTTCATTAATAATAAATATATAAAAAGGCCTACCTAATAATTATATGTAGTAGTAATTATGGTCATTGCAGTGAATATGTTTCAGAAGCTTACATAAATGTGAACACCAAAAAAGAAAATCAGAATATGCTGTTTTGAAAGTTTTTAGCAATCACACATGCATACCGCCCCCACGCATGCCGCAATAAACTATTGATACCAATCCTGATGCATCTAGGCAGTTAAAAAAATGGATGTACACGTAAGCCACAGCCATGACACGTCTTTGATCACAAAACATAGCCTTTGGTTTCAAGAGCACTGTAGTAATCGAAGGACGCACAGTGACAGCAGCTGACAACTCGTGCCACCTGTCGCCGAACAAGAGAAGGGCGAGTCATTATGGTGCGTTGTTCAGATTGTCTGTAGCATAAACGATTCGCATGTGAACTAATGAACTCTTCATTGGATGGAGGTCACTGATGCTCAGCTGTACCATGGTATTTACTAATAATTATTTAAAAATGCAGATTCAAAAGGCAGAATGTGTGTTCATGGACACTTGTGTGCTGCGTCCTGTTATGTTATTTACTTATTTTTGGTACAGACCGAGACTATGTTTATCCCACAGCTCGCTGGAAAAGTCAGCCATGTTTGTTAGTATGGGGTCAGGGTCATAAAACTTGGCAGCACAATAATAAACCAACAAACATTGAAGCCTAGGTACCTAGGCTTCAATGTTTGTCAGTTCATTAAGTTGTTTCTAACAAATAAACGAGCCCCTGACCCCTTCCTTTTCGTTACTTGGCAGCGCCTTGTCACGTTGTTTGGACTGGGAGGAATTAAGCTACCAAACCCTGAACATATAATTGATTAGAGTTGTGGGAATAGCAAAATTTTGAGTGCAATGCACCTTCAAATATTGATGTTTGAGAGCGGATCGAATCAGAATGTTTTGTTAATAATCTTAGCATATTTTTTTATATAATACATGTTAAATTACAGTAAAATGTACTGTTTAACACAGGAAAAAAAGATTTATTGCATGACTAGTGTATTCTTACAATGTCATCCCCAGAAAAAGGAACAGTCAAGTCCTAAAGAGCAGTCCAACAGAGAAGTGTGCATATTGTCACGTGGTCACGACGATGAAGGATGCAGCAGAACTCAAGGCGTTGACAATTGAACCGTTTTTTTGGGCAAACCTGTGCCCAGAAAAGCAAAGCAAATCGCAGTGCAAGACGATAGCGGCATTGACAGTCGTCGGTCAACAGTAAAAACTGACCACCGGTAAAATGTGCCGGCTTTTATACACTCGTCATAGCGTGTTCTCGTATTACTATCACTGAGATTGTAGATGGCACCCAGATGTGCACGTCAGGCATGCAAATCTTGTAGAACGCTCAACATTATTCTCGAGGCAGAATGTAAGGTAAGCGCGGCCTGCACTGGACGTTACAGGAAAGTGATAATGCGATCCCTGTCAACAAACCAGGCACGTGTAAACATGCATGAACTGATGTTGTGGCAGTACACTTGAGTTAACTTCGCCGCAGTTTGCAAATGTTAGCTTTGCCGCAGTACTCGAGCATTAGCTTTGCCCACGGAGGAAGAAACATTTAGGAGGCGCAACTGAGCTCCTTGAGGCGACCAGATAACGTCACATTGCCGGAGAGCCACTTCATGCTGACGGTGTCTGGCGGCAAAAATGCGAAATGTCCCCGTTTTTGTTTCCGAAGGAACCGGTCGCGCGCGCGCGCTCCTGTTCCGCCGCAGTCACGGAGCGTGGACGCGGAGCGCGTTCGGCCGCACTAGTTTCTCGCTCCGTCATCGCGGGCTTGGCTGTTCCTACTGATAGCAGTTACGCCAACTTTTTTAGACGCGGAGGAAGAAGCTCCGTGGCCCGCGAGAATTTAGTACGACGCTTTTAATATTTCAGCACCGTTGAAGAAGAAAAAAAAAAAAAAAACCCCGCAGGGGCGTCTGCTTGTGCAGGCGTTTGGTGTGTGGCGACACCACGGACCCGAGCCAACGGGGGGGTTTCGACCCCCTCCCACGCCTAGCCGTGCGTGGCTCAGCCGTGTCCGGGGAAAAGGGGATCCTGGGGGTTGAGCCGACGCCGGGTGAGTGGACCTTTAAGGCCCCCCGGAAGAGGCAACACACCCCTTTGGCCCCGGCTTCACGTAGACGGCACCCCCGGACTGACCCACCCGGGGGAAATCGGCAGTCGCCTTTTCCTGTCTCTCTCCTCTCATATCTTCGCCTTTTTCTCCTACTTTACATCTTTCCTGTCTTCTCCTCTCTTCTGTTTACTTCCAACTTCCTGGCGGTGAGGGTTAACCCTGTGTAGTTGCCCAACCTTGGGTAGTTATATTCGGTTATAGCGGCGATGCATGGCTGACGTCTCCAAGTGTTTACTATTAAACCTTGTAGCGTCCCCTTGTTGGGCTCGGTGGTGGGTGGCCACCATCGCCGCCGAACTTTACACAATCTGTATGGCGAACTTTTTCCCCCCCCTCCCTGATCGCCGCCCGAAAAGGTGGCGCACCGAAGAACCGTTCCTATTTTCAAAACCAAAGGAGTCCTTCCCCAAGTTTCACGTCGTGCATAGTCAGAAAGACAACAAAACAGTCCGAGCAATCTCACCTTTTCTTGTCTTGAAAACACTCACCGAAGCAATCGGCCCAGGATATCATGTAACCAAGTTGGGAAGCGGCGACCTCCTTTTGGAGGTTCGCGACAAGCTCCAATACGAGAACTTATCTAAACTGGTAGCGTTTGGGGATGTCCCAGTTTCCGTAGGCCCACACAGATCCATGAACACAGTCCGCGGTGTCGTCTCTGATGACGACCTTCTGGAATTATCAGAGAGTGAATTATTGGAAGGCTGGCAAGACCAGAATGTAGTGAAGGTCCAAAGAATAGTGATACGCCGAGACAACAAATAAACACCAACGAAACATATAATTATCACCTTTGGTACCAGTGACTTACCCGATTCCATTGAAACCGGCTACTGCAAGCTCTGTGTCAGGCCTTACATACCAAATCCACGTAGGTGTTTCAAATGTCAGCGCTTTGGACATGGGTCACAAAGCTGCAGAGGGCGCGCTACTTGCGCAAAATGTAGCTCCAACGAACACTCATCGGAAAATTGTACTGCTGCAGCCCGCTGTGCCAATTGCGAAGGAGACCATCCTGCCTACTCGCGATCGTGCCCATCCTGGAAAAAGGAAAAACAAATCCTTGAGCTTAAAGTAAAATTCAATCTGTCTTTTCAAGAGGCGCGCCAGCGCTTCTCCCTCCACAACCAGCACACTCCTTCCTTTGCAGATGTGACGCGCCAGGGCGCCGCGCCACATATTTCCGCGCCCGCGAGTGTCACACGCAGTGTGACCGCGGTCGCGCCATCTGCGCCCAAGGCTGGAGTAGCCTGTGCTGCTCCGCCTCCTGCCAAACAGGTTCAGCAGACTTCAGAGTCTGCCGGACCCCGGACCACTGCACCCGCAGTTAGGTCCGAAACTGCTGTGAACGTGCCTGCTCATCAGGCACCATCCTCCACCTCGCAAGAGGTGATGGATACAAGTCCCACTCCTCCGGCGCCTCAGACGCCGAAGGATAGGCGCAACTCTTTGGAGCGCGCCCAAAAAGAAAAACGTCGAATTACGGGGCCCCCAAAAGGCCCTGTAACCTAAGGTAACAATTTTTGTACACACAGCACCACACAACTTTAAAATGACCCATATAATACAGTGGAACGTCAGAGGACTGCTGAGAAACCTCGACGATATCCAAGAACTCTTACACAAGCATACACCAAAAGTGCTGTGTGTGCAAGAAACACACTTAAAATCGAAACACACAAACTTTCTACGCAATTACATTATTTTTCGAAAGGACCGAGATGATGCGGTCGCATCATCCGGTGGTGTTGCCATAATAGTTAATCAAGGAACAGCCTGTAAACATTTACACCTTCAGACATTCCTGGAGGCAGTAGCTGTCCGAGCTGTCATCTTCAACAAACTGGTAACAATTTGCAGTATTTACACACCTCCACACCATCAACTGAACAAACACGAATTTCAATCACTAATCGATGAACTTCCAGAACCGTATCTCGTCCTAGGGGACTTTAATGCACATAGTGGCCTATGGGGTGACTCTCGCTGTGATGCGCGAGGCCACCTTATTGAACAGTTCCTTTTCTCTTCTGGTGCGTGTCTCCTCAATCGGAAAGAGCCAACATACTATAGCCTGGCTAATAATACCTACTCATCGATAGACCTCAGCATTGTCTCTCCATTGCTCTTACCTATACTCACATGGAAAGTCATAAATAATCCTTATGGGAGTGACCATTTTCCTTTAATTTTGAGCACAATAACATCATCTAAATATCCTGCACACGTTCCCAAATGGCTGATAGAAAAGGCCGATTGGGACCAGTTTTATAAGATTGCTAGCTTGAGTTGGACTGGCATATGCGGCTCTAGCATAGATGCATCTGTAGAGTACTTTACTGCTTTTCTTATTGAAGCTGCAGCTAAGTGCATTCCGCAAACATCTGGACTGCCCAGAAAACGGCGCGTTCCCTGGTGGAACAGTGAGTGTCTCAATGCGCGCAAACAACAAAACAAAGCATGGAGGCGTCTTCGAGACTCACCGACCACCGAGAACCTTGTCAATTTTAGAAACATCAAGTCTCAAGGTAGGAGAACGCGTCGACAGGCCAGAAGGGAGAGCTGGCAGAAGTTTCTATCTGGCATCAACTCGTATACACATGAGGCAAGAGTCTGGAGCATGGTCAGTAGGGTAGTAGGACGAGAAGCACATCCTCTTCCTCTAGTAAACACACAAGGCAACCGTTTGGAAGACCAAGTGAACTCCCTCGGTGCCCACTTCGAACAGGTCTCCGGCTCATCCCAGTACAGCCTAGCGTTCCAACGTTACAAAGCAAGAATAGAAAAACAAAAAATAGAACGCAGAGTCGCAAGCAATGACACATACAATGAACCTTTCATCTTAGCAGAGCTACAAGCATCGCTAAACTGCTGTAACAAAACCGCCCCAGGCTCCGACCGAATAGTATACGAAATGCTGAAACGTCTGCCCCCTGAAACCCAAAAAACCCTCCTCTCCTTGTATAATGCCGTTTGGTTCTCTGGTGAGATTCCCTCCGCCTGGAAAGAAGCCATCGTTATTCCGCTCCTTAAACAGGGTAAGGACCCATCTTCACCATCAAGTTACAGGCCCATAGCATTGACGAGTTGCCTTTGCAAGGTCTTTGAGAAAATGATAAACAGGCGACTGATGCACTTCCTTGAAACAAATAGCCTACTTGACCCATACCAGTGCGGGTTTCGAGAGGCTAAATCCACTACTGACCACCTTGTCCGTATCGAGGCACAAATTCGTGATGCTTTCATTCATAAACAATTTTTTCTTTCTGTGTTCCTCAATATGGAGAAGGCCTATGACACAACGTGGCGCTTTGGCATACTCCGAGACCTGTCACACTTAGGTGTGCAGGGCAGAATGTTCGCAATAATTGAAAGCTACCTGTCCAATCGGACATTCCGTGTTCGAGTAGGCACTGTGTTGTCCCGCACATTTGTCCAAGAAACAGGAGTGCCGCAAGGAGGTGTATTGAGTTGTACACTATTTATAGTCAAAATGAACGCCTTGCGCCTCGCTATCCCACGAAATATGTTTTACTGCACATATGTTGACGATGTACAGGTCGGTTTTAAGTCGTGTAACCTCTCAACGTGTGAACGTCAGGTTCAATTAGGTTTGAACAAGATCTCTCATTGGGCAGATGAGAATGGTTTTAAACTGAACGCGCAAAAGAGCACCTGCATCTTGTTCTGCCGGAAGAGGGGCGTGCATCTCGATGCGGAGATTGACCTGCATGGTCAACGTCTGTCTGTAAAGTCTGAGCATAAGTTTCTGGGCCTAATATTGGACGCAAAACTAACCTTCATACCATATATAAAGTATTTAAAGAACAGGTGCTTAAAGACAATGAATATTCTGAAAGCGTTGTCACGCACTACGTGGGGTAGTGACAGGAAATGCCTGATGGATTTGTATAGAAGCCTCGTACGCACGCGCCTAGATTACGGTGCCATAACCTATCAGTCTGCGACACCATCAGCCTTAAAGATGCTCGACTCTGTCCACCATCTAGGCATTCGCCTTTCTACGGGTGCCTTTCGAACTAGCCCCGTAGAAAGCATGTACGTAGAATCACATGAATGGTCGCTCCATCTGCAGAGATGTTACATGTCCTTTACATACTATCACAAGGTTAACGCAGACGAGGAACATCCCACTCACTCCACAATTAATGATTTGTCCAATGCTGCCTTGTTCAACAATCGTCCTTCGCTGAGACAGCCCTACTCACTCCGTGTGAGGAGCCTCGCTGAGGAAACAGGCGTGCCACTTCTAGAACACCGTTTGATGGCTCCCGCAGCATATCCGCCGCCATGGCAGTGGCAGGTTATTGACTGCGACGTATCCTTCGTGGAAGTTACTAAACACGCACCTCCTGCACACATCCGCACACACTTCCTCGAACTTCAACATAAATACACTTGCCCAGAATTCTTTACAGATGCGTCAAAGTGTCATACTGGTGTGTCCTCTGCAGCTGTTGGCCCATCTTTTTCAAAATCCGGTATTCTGCACCCGCAAACAAGCATCTTCACCGCAGAAGCCCATGCGATATCTGTAGCCGTCAAGCATATCAAGGAATTAGAACTGCAACGCGCGGTTGTATACACAGATTCACTGAGCGTCGTTACAGCTTTGAAAACTCTGAAAAAACATAAAAATGCTGTCCTTGTATCACTTTACTCTCTTTTATGCACGATCTACGCCTTAAAACGACAGGTTGTGGTGTGCTGGGTGCCAGGGCACCGCGAGATCGCTGGAAATGTGGTGGCGGACCAGCTGGCCGGGTCTGCGCACGACCACGCACCCGCCAATACATCCATGGCCGTCCCTGCACTTGACATGAAACCTTTCCTACGACGGGAGCTCAGGGCGTGCTGGCAGCGCCTATGGGATAGGCAAACGGATAACAAATTGCATGTTATCAAACCGAGGCTTGAAAACTGGCCAACAGTATCCCGATCACGCTACACACAAGTCACACTTACCAGGCTACAAATAGGACACACTCACTCAACACATTCACACCTTTTGTCTGGTGGTGATCCGCCATTATGTGAGAGATGTGGAGAACCACTTACGGTTCTCCACATCCTCGTCCAGTGCAATGAGTTAGATGCTCTAAGAAAAAAGCACTTTTTACTACCCTACCAACAGCAGCTCCCACTACACCCTGTGATGCTCATCGGTAGGGATCCGCTTTTTAAACTTCAATCACTGTTCACGTTTTTAAATGATGTACAGAGTTTTCACACCATATTCCGAGGTGATCCGTAGCACGACCTCTGTACCGAGGTCGCGGCTGCGGTGACTACATCCCCGCCATGTTTTATTATCACGACCTTTTGCCATCCACTTTAGCTGCACATATTCCACGTCACTGTCATGATTTTAATAACTGTATCTTTTTACCCGCGTTCCCGCGAGGAATTTTAAGGCCCCTTTACAGCCACGCACCATATCATTGTTCACATCTCTTGTCTTCTGAAATGGCGCTCTTTGGCCATCAATTGGCCCTTGCGCCATAAAACAGCACACATCATCAAGAAGAAAAAAAAAAGTAATCCATCGCTTTCAATGATCGCTACAGTAACATAATCTGTTGCTTTTGTTTGTACGTGGTCCTGTTTGGTTTCACAGCCACGTGACGATATTTAATGACTAGTTATGCGCTGCTGGCTTGCACCGAACGCATACATGCCTCACAAACGCTGCTCACAAACGCTGCTAGATGGAACGCGCGTGGGCGTGCTCGACCGGCCGGTAGCGCTTCCTTTTCTATTTTTAGCAGCTGCGGGTTCGCGCCGCCAGACGCCGCCAATCGAAGTGCCTCCGTCGGCGCATGTTTTCTTTGTATTTTTTGTGACGTTATCTGGACGCCCGCCAACGCCCGTTCTGGCGGGAGTTGCACCTCCTAAACATTTCTTCCTCCGTGGCTTTGCCGCGTTACGCAGGCGTTACCTCTGCCGCAGTACGCAGGTGTTATGTGGCAAAGCTTACTACACGGGGCCACTTGTCACCAGACGTGGTCATGGATGCCAAAGAGGGAGAAACAGTGGAAAGAAGACAATGAAGTGGTTTGGACACCCATCGCCATGTTCCATCAGGCACTTGGGGGACACAGACCCTGTGCAGACGTGATCGCGCCGCAAGGATGACACAATGATGCCGACATCAGCCGGCGCCCTGAGAGATGCTGTGGCCATGAGCCAGCAGGACTGCAAGGGTGACTCTGTGGTCCCAGACCGCGGGTGGCAGTTGCTGCCATGATCACCGACGACGTGCATGCTTGCAAGTCAGCGGAGACCAAGATGTTGTGTTACTGGCACCTGTGTTCGCTGCAGCAGCATGAAGGAACAGCCTATGACTTCAAAAGCCTCGCACAATGCATCAAGGTTGAGGACTAATGACGTAGCTGCTTGTGGGTTTGGAAAAAGTACCGCATCGGGCTGCTTGGCGCCTGTGTTCGCTGTAAAGACATGACGGAGTGATGAATGAAATCGGGAGCAGTATATGGTGAGCCCAGGTGCGGTGCGTTGTAGGTTCCGTCAGGAATATCATTCTTATTCTACTGATGCTGAGGGATTGTTGTCGTTAGTGAACTGTAGTGTCAGCTTGTCTGTTTTTATTTGCTTGCACCGGTGTACACTGGTGCCTCATCCATTGTCATGTTCCTATAAGGCGGTTTTCCATGTGTACCGTCTCTTCGCCTCTTGCCTGAGTGCCTGGGTCCATAATGGCATAATTCGCCCCTGAATCGCAAACTTCAAATGGTCCAATTAGTAAAATCTTGGTACAAATCAAATCGATTGGCAAACGCTCTTAACAAAATGCTCAGAAATTTGAATACTTATGCACTCCTACTAATTATAATAGCAATTGGTCTCTCGCGCGAACTTGTGTCCTACAAAAACAAATGGCCGTCAAAGCCTAATGATAGCAAAGTCCAGTCATGGGTCGCAAATGTAATCTGTGTATCAGGTGCTTCAGCACTTTAAGTGTGAGTGGTCGTACATTCCATCGTAATTGCTAGTGCTTGCGTGCACTCCAGAATGTGTGCCTCCATGCATTGGTGTAGCACATGCAGTGTGATTGCAAGTGGTACAAGAAGGTTTCAGTACATAATGGCATATATTCTGCTATGAGATAACACTAACAGCTCCTAGGTGGTGAAAGGCAGTCATCGAAGTCAAGGCGCAACCATCAATATGCAGTGATCCTTCGGCCAAGGCGCCTGGTGTGCCGCCTGGACCACCTCCAGAGCTGTCGGACGACGACGAGGAAGAGGAGAACGGTTGGTCATTCCACTTGCACTTGTCACATCACTTGAATTATTACATTCCCTTCACAAAACCATGAGCTTGTGTAACATAGTGTGCTCAGTGTTGCAAGCAAATTATTAGTACATATTCTTGGAAAACCTCCACATCCATGCAAATGCAGCTATGTATTCTAACAAAAGTCAACACCCTGTGACATTTATTTGTCACCTAGTAATAATCATGTCATCTTGAGGGTGCTTTCTTTCTTCTTGAAAACTGCCTTTGCTGCATTCCTGTCATGGATGCAGCGTTGATAAAGTACAAAAAGCCATGCAGGACAGATAGCAGTTATGGAGTGGAATGATAGAACTCCTTAGGAAAACAGTCATTTTTTTTTTTTTTTTAGAGGATTGATTTTGACATCAGAAATGAAAAGGCGGGATTAATGGTACACTAGATGGTACGGCGTAATCAAAGGCAACCTGTAGTTTCCTCATAGCACATTCCATAATGAACACCTGTCTCTGCTGCAACAAGGCACCAGTTTGTAGATATGCAGGACCTGTCTGTGCACATCGAGTCTGACCCCAATTCCCTAGGCTAGAATAGGCCAAGTTATCAGTGTGCATGGTAATGCATCACTTCCCCACCTTTACCATTTCTTTGTTGAACCTAAACATTTAAACCATGTTTGTAATATATATATATAGCAATGGTGAAGTCAGTGAGCCATTTTCTGCCCCGCCACGGTGGTCTAGTGGTTATGGCACTCGGCTTCAGATCCGAAGGTCGCGGGATCGAATCCCGGCCGCGGCGGCTGCATTTCGATGGAGGCGAAATGTTGAGGCCCGTGTGCTGTGCGATGTCAGTGCACGTTAAAGAACCCCAGGTGGTCGAAATTTCCGGAGACCTCCACTACGGCGTCTCTCATAATCGGAGCTGGTTTTGGGACGTTAAACCCCACAAATCAATCAGTGAGCCATTTTCTGGTCGTCCTGGCGATTCTGTTGCGTTTATGAAGTTTCGAAAGACTTTCGAGTGACTCGCTCACTCAACTGAATAGCATAAATTGTCTTGGTAAAATTGTTCTGTGGAGCACGGATAAATTCATTGCACCATTTCCGTTTCATCCCAAAGTACATACAGGCAACTGCATATCTGTCATGATAGATGTTAAGCACTATCTTAATATCTACAGTCTTTGAAGGTCAGGATTTGTTTTCGTATTCACATTTGAATCTTTGAATGGCCACCTTAGAAGCCTAATAGAACATTTAAAAAAAAAAAAGAACAAGAAGAAAGATGAATTCTTGAGCAAGTTACTCTAATTGTCATTGCTTACACGCATTATGCTTAAAATGTAGTGTCCTGTGCAACAGTAGTTTGCAACCCTTTGCCTTGGATTCATTGGAGCTGCTGGTTGGTAAGGAAAAAATGCAAGGAAAAATTAGTGGTGTGGGAAGGCCTACTTACAGAATCATGTACTATATTGTCCACGGCCTCAAAGTTTCTCGAGCATTCTGACTTGCAGGAGCCTCATGTGAGTCACTCACATCCTGCCAAAATGAAATGCATTACGACCCTTGCCAGAGCACGGTGAATGAGGCCAGAAATGTTTATGTAAAAGAAAGTAAACATAAATAAAGAAAGCAAACAGTACAAATACAGGTTCCGGCAGCATCACATCTGCAGCCATGTTCTCTGGTAGGAAGTACAGGATTTTTGCTAAATGTCCTCGAAATTTAAGATGAAGTGCACCGTATGTTGTAGCTAACACTTGATAGCATTGTGGAAAATGGAATTCCTGCGTCAACTGGAGCATGTGACTTTCCAGAGTGCAGGATTTCTGCTTAACAATGGAATTTGCGCCACGGTTTTGCTTAGCTTTAATGTAAACTCGGGATGTACAGTGTAAAGTGGCTGCAAGCACTGCAGTTGTCCTACTTTGTTAATTGGTGGACGACATGCTTAATTCAATTTGCATTAAAAGTAGTGTCTCTCTCTCTAAGTATCCAGTGGCCTAAAAGAACCTGTTACAAGACATCTCTGATGAGTCGATATTCTTAGTACAGCCTATCTTCTCATGGCAAGGGAGTATCTTGCTTCACTGGGAAACAGAAAAGTGCCGTGGACTCTAGCTAAGTTTTTAGGAAATTGCTTAAAAGTACCAGTGTTACAAACTGCTGTGTGGAGGAAACCCAAGTACTACACCACCTGAATGTCTTGTCATGGGGTCCTAGATGGCATAAGTCGACTGGTTCACCCGTGCACTCTGTTTATTTTCTTTTTTGCAGAACGTAAGGGACTAGCATTGTTCCTGCCCATGCGGAGTGTTAGCCCACCGCCTTATCAGACACGCCCTTATGGCTTTGGGGTGCCATGGTTTCGTAAGCTCACAAAGAAGTGAACCAAAGGACACTTGCTTTACTCACGGACAACTTTTCTTTGCAATGAAGCAAAGGCGACGGAGCCGAATTGTGCATGTCCTGCCGCTAAGGGATGTAGTCCTACAATTGCTTTCGTGTCTTCTCCATCACAAACAATATGAACCAAATTTTTATTTTCTATAAGAAGCTTTCTGAAATAAGATGCAGGACACGCATCAGAGAGGCATTTATATTTGTTTTGATTTTTACTTTGCAATTTCACGTTTTTTTCACATGCAAAGACGCTGCAACAGCAAAATGGTGTGCCTGTCTTCAGGTGAACGTTCGTCACTTTCTGGCTGTTCCATGGGCTTGCCAGAGAAGCTTGTGACAAACATGATCAGAAAATGTATGTCTAATTCTTACTGAATCACCTTTGTCTCCCTTGAAACATGCACAAGAGCTGTGGAAGGTTCAAAAACCAAAGCGCACGCCAAACCGGACTACATCGCACAGGAGTACAGGTGGAGACGATCCGCCCACGTATCGTTCCCTCCATTGCAAATAAAAGTTTTCCACGAGTATAGTCAGCATTCTAGAATGCAGAGTTGCTGGCGAAACTCTTTGGTCAGTCAAAGCGCTCACAGCTAAAGAGCCCCGTGAAGAGGTGATAGGTGCTGTACTTACATTTCATGCATAGCAGGGAATCCTCTGAAAACTTGAGATGTGCCCACCCTGGCAGCTTAGTAGCTTAGTGCTCGAGGTTGCGAGTGGGATTCCTGGCCGTCGCAGCTACAATCATATGCGGGCGAAATGAAAAAAAAAGGAAAAAAAGAAACACCCGAGTAGTTAAATTTAAGTACACATTAGAGAACCCTAGGTGGCCAAATTCATCCAGAGTCCTCCACTACGGTGTGCCTATAGTCATATTCTGGCTCGGGTACGTAGAACTTCAGGAAAAAAAAAAAAAAGGCATGAGGGGCCTGTCTCACTGCTTGTGTTTGCAGCTGAGAAACTGTCTGTTACAGAATTGACGAAATTTATTAATTAATTTATTTGTTTGTTTGTTTTATTTGTTTATTTTATTTCCTATTGCAAGGACAGTTTTATGTGCCTTAGGCAGGAGTAGGTTCTTGCACATGCAGTGCGCTGTCTGCAATGGCTCATTGCTTTGAGTGGATAGCCTACCTAATATACATTTTTCTTTATTTTTTAATGGATGGTTGTGAAACTTTGATGACAGCTTATTTATATTTATGTTCCGATTTCATACATGAAATTACCGATTTTTTCTAAGGCAGTATGTAATACTTAAAAAATCGAACATTTCATGTGTCTTCTTATGAGAAAGCTTCCTAATTAAGCTAAGGGAGTTACAAAGCAGGTTGGTATATCATGATAATCTGGAATGAGAACTCTGTTGAGTGAAGCAAGAGGGGACGTTCTGAATGAATTTGAGGAAAAGTTGCTATATATGTTGAACTTTTGAGCTTTTGCGAGTGAAATCTTAGCCTCACATCCACTCCTGAATGTTTGACTTTTGTTCAACTTTCATTCAACCAGGTTGACAACATCAGTCTTTTGTTTTGTGGCATATGAGTCTCAATGTGATTATTGCAGCGCATTGATTTGCTTTGTATCTGCAACAGCTCAGATGACATTCTTCCTCACAGTAATTTGAGAAATATTTGCTTATTTTAAAATATAGTAAGAAAAAATTGAAAATGCAATGGCAGACTTGAAATCAGCACGAAAAGATACACAAGTTACAACCCATAAAAATCTGAACGTTTCTATAAGCAGGGCAATTTAGTTCAAAATGCGAAATTACGTTTATTACACACAAATATTTATGTTTTTCTTGTTTATTTTTGCATCTTACGAATTGCACATTTTGTGGCACATGTTGAAGTTCTTCACACTAGCAGCCAGAGAGTGCCTCACCCAACAGTTTGGTTAAATCTCTTGTGGATTTTGTTCTCGTTCTGTTTTTTCAGAGCCCCCTGCAACTAATGTCGAGAACGTGCCTGAAGAAAAGGACGTCTCAGGTGACTACTGCTGTGTTTCTTTTTCGTTACTCTTACTACACATGTGTTGCAGTTGGTCGATTGGACAACGAGGTGGACAAAGGGATTTGGCTCGAGCTGGAAGCTGAGCCGGTCAGCGTTTGAATAGGTGTTGTAAACGTAGCCTGCAAATGTAGTCTCTTGCCTCAATGCCTTGTTGTGGTTGTAACGCTAACTACAGCGTAGCTGTTTATGGCACACCTGTTTGGTTTTGTGGCATCTGTGGGAGAGTGTACGCGGAAAAGGGGGTGTCCTAGTGTGGAACCTCTTGCTGGGGTGTTGGAGGAAGTTAGTACAAAAAGAACAAGACACTATCAGCTGCTTCGTGTGCAGTGGGAGCATTACTCTCTCACACTGGCGAGAGATGTTTCCACGGAAAAAGGTCAAGGAGTGGGTGCAATCGCAGCTGCAGATGACGCAGGCACTGGTTGAGGCGTAATAAAGCATGTAGGCCGAAACGAGCAGCATGGTTGCATGATTTGCCGTGCCAGGCTGAAACTGCAGCCAAGAGTCACGGGTGCACGGAGATGAAGTGGCAAGATTTTCCCGCTTGCTCGATTTAAAGCACATGTTCCCGGACGGAGTGTTTGGACATGTGGCTGCAGTGTGTGGTCGTCAGCAGGTTTGACGATTATATGATTTTTGTGGCGGATGTTCGAAGCTGTATGAAGTGCGAATGCATCCTAAAGATTCTTGAGGGTGTGTTTCCGGGTTGAAACCCAGTGACATTCAAGATTTGTATACCACCTGGAAAGAACCCGCTTGCTCCTCCATTCCTCAGCAACTAATGGCTATGAACGCAAGCCGATGATGGCTACCTTTTGAGGCTCTACTAGTCGTCCATCTCCACGAGAGTGAAATGGCTGTCGGTTTGTTTTCTGTATCCTTTAAATAGAGAAATTTAGCTTGTCTCCCTAGAATGGGGATAAACCTCCGTTCTGGGTGAGGGTTCATCACTACATGTAGGAGTTAGTTGCTGTGTCATGTTGTTGGTGCTTATCTAAACTTGCAACCAGTTTTGCCCAGCCAACTTTATAGCTATACAGCAGAACCTCGTTATAATGAACCCAGATATAATGAACTATTGGATATAACAAAGAAATCGCAATTCCCCTTGAAATTCCCATAGATGACATGTATATTGGCTATAACGAACTAATGGTTATAACAAAGTAATTACGGCTCCCCCTTCAACTTCGTTATAATGAGGTTTTACTGTACTGGGTAATTGGCAAATTTTTCTGTTACAGTCAGTTAAGCGCAACATGTTGTGTACCATGACTTTGGTAATGTCACTGATCACATGTGTGTGCAAGAATTTTTATACACCACGCACATGCTCTTTTTGAACCCTTAACGAAAGGAGGAACTGTGCAGATTACACAAATAAATACAGTACTGTTTGTTACTTGCTAATATTGCTGATAAACATGTTGGGTTTACATCATATTATATCCAGCAATTATCTCCATTCACGTCTGTCATTTAGACGTACAACTGTACTTGTTGTTTCTGCTATAGTATGTGCATTTCACAGCGTGGCCTCACACAGTGGAGAACAGGACATGTTTTCATTGTCTTTTTCTTTTTCACTGGCTCTTCAGTCTTTGCCTTTTTCAGTAACTCCCCTTGTCTTGGGTAGCTAACGTCACTGCAGCTATCCTTATCTACGTAACCTGTGTGGACGGCGCATTCGTGGTTGTCGAATACCTGCACACTGTATTTTATCTGGCACTGTGTTAGAAGCTACTGATAGCATGCGGCAAGCACTTGTTTTCACCAGCTTGGGAAAGATATGTGCCATTGTTATGCACCTGTCTCCTTTATCAGTTGTTTCCTTTTTCCTGAGTGTTCCGAGAATGCTGCAGCGGTGTGAGCTAGGAAACGACTGGTAGAACTCACTGACCATGGCTGTTCTACTAACTTAACGAGAAGCAAAATAGAATATCTAATTGGTTTAGACAGATAAAGTAGGAATGGTTCTGTGCACTTGTACATGACGAATGTGTTGGGCCGGCGGCATCAGGAAATTTCTAACGCCCTATTAATAAGTACATTATGACAGAAAAGAAGGCACGTGTGAAGTCATTTCAGTGCATGGAATGTCTCCTTTTATAATTTTATAGGGAAAGGAGGGTGCTGGTGTCCAGAGACTAGTACTTATACTTCTTAATTTAATTACATAATTGCAATTACAGGTACTTCTTACAATATGCAATTTCCTTGCTTCAGATGAACAAATCCAACAGCGTATAAAAAGCTATATAATAAAAGTAATATAGTAGTGATCGTTACAGGATGATGTTGATTATGTTTATTTTGTCATCATTTTACCCAAAGTTTTTGACAGAGCTTGAAAAGGCCAAGAAGGCATTCTCCAAAGCAGTGCATGCAGAAACTTAACAGCAAGCTAAATAAACCAGTTGTACAGAGCCGTTAGTATAAAATTAAGTACGTCCTGAATTACAGCAAAAGATCTTATTGTGCTCCCTATTGGTTTCGCCAAACGATAAGTATGAAAGCCACCTCCTGAAATGCAGTAAAAATGTCGACAGAGCCCTTCAAGGTACAGTGAAACCTCGTTATAACGAAGTTGAAGGGGGAGCGGTAATTACTTCGTTATAACCATTAGTTCATCATAACCAATATCAATTTCATCTATAGGAATTTCAAGGGGAATTGCGATTACTGCATTATATCCGATAGTTCGTTATATCCGGGTTCGTTATAATGAGGTTCTACTGTGTACACATCTCAGTGGAAATCTCTCAGTGGAAATGACATTGAGGATGTGATCGGGAGGTGGGGGGAGGCAGGGTTGGCCTCGTGGTAAGAGTTACAACCCCCGCAACACCCTTCCGTCAGTGTGCCAATGGTACCGTTGGGCAAGCAGGTACTGCTGAACGGCAAACAATGTCACATTCGCAAACTCTAATGATCAATGCATTCATTTATACCACTCTCCCTGCCATTGACTGTAGGATGCTTTTCTCGCACTCCTTGCAGTTCCCGCAAAGCCACGCAAGATTCGCTTCGCTGACGAGGGCCCCGACCGTCCGCCCGGTGTTGATGACGATTCGGATGTCACCGAGTTCCTTAAAGAGGTCGGCACCTTCTTTACTTGTCTATTTCGTGTGTTGCGAGTCTTGCATCTTTTGTGCCCAAGATTTATTTGAACCTCAATACAATGTGCACAGCTGTAGCGAATGACTGGTTATAATCAACTGAATAGAAGTGGTGTTATCATAAAAGCAGTGTGTCAAATATATATGTTGGTAATGACTTGTCTAGTATAATGAAGCTATTTCTCTGTCATATTGAAGCTGCTATAATGAGCTTTGTCTCCATTTATTGTTCTTGGCTGGGCAGGACTTCAGAAGTTGCCCTGTTTTCGCTTTGCCAGAACAGCTGTGTCAAGCAGTTTCGGAAATGTCCCGAATCTATTTCGTATTTTTACTGAATACAATGCAGTAGAACCCCACTGATACGTTTTTCATGGGACCGTAGAAAATAAACGTTGATTTGTGGGGTTTAACGTCCCAAAACCAGTTCTGATTATGAGAGACGCCGTAGTGGAGGTCTCCGGAAATTTCGACCACCTGGGGTTCTTTAACGTGCACTGACATCGCACAGCACACGGGCCTCAACATTTCGCCTCCATCGAAATGCAGCCGCCGCGGCCGGGATTCGATCCCGCGACCCTCGGATCAGCAGCCGAGTACCTTAACCACTAGACCACCGTGGCGGGGCAGAAAATAAACGTAAGAGCCAGGAAACGTAAGAGCCGAGAAATGGAAAAAATGGAAAAAATGAGAGAAGTGGTGATCGGCACACAATTGTATTTCAGTGGTAGCGCTTTCAGTGCATGCATCGACACACTCGGCTACGATTTCATCGACAGAGAAAATCTCACAGGTGACAACGCCATCATCGATCGAAACGTAACCACTGTACGCGATTCCGTCACAAACAGTTTGCACAGCTGTGCCATAATTTTGCTGGCGAAAGCCGGAAACGTAATGGGCATCGCCAATTGTGCAGCTAATACAGTCAAGCCAAGTCAAGCTACGTGAAAAGTCAATATCGCCGTCGGCAGTCGCCGCTCGGAGTGTCGATTCGCAACGTAACATACGGGAATGTTCCCACACTGCGACGTAACAGCGGGGTTCCTAATGCATGCATTGAATCCTATTGGAGCTTTGCTGGGACTTTCCCAAAACGACGTAACAGCCAGGAAAACGCAGCAGCCGGGAACGTAACAGCGGGGTTCTACTGTAGCAGTTTGAGGGACTCCACAGCCCGTTATTGCTCTTGCAATACTTAGCATGGTAGGATGTATCACAAATAACCATCTTGATAAGGACTGCAGTGCTCCTTCCGGGTTCCCATACAGTACAGTCTTGGTGATACAATCATGGTTGATCTGAATTTCCCGATGATATCATATTTTAGCAGTGTCCCGAATAAATTATGCACAATACAGTTGAATCCTGCTGCGTCAAAATTTCCGCTACGATGAAAATCTTTTGATTCCCCATCAGCTTCTGCTAGAAAAGAGTGTGAGGAAGGCCTCTCCACAATGAGTAATTTTCTGGTTACTTCTGCTTCAACGGTGTTTTCGCAAGTGCTACCACATAATCACACTTGTCACTTGCATAGTGACACTTGCTTAGGATCGATGCATGTTTGGATGGCCCCGTGATGATTTCCTCAGGGCTTGCGGCTTGAACAGTAAGGCCAGTGCTTTTATGTGAGACACACTTTCCTTTAACAAAAGGTAAGGGGTCAAGGGCTCGTTTATTTATTAGAAACAACTTTTAATGAACCAGCAGACCGTGAAGCCTAGGATATCAGAGGGGAAGTCATTGAAGTTTCTTAATTGTAGTATTGTAATTGTGTAGTAAGTATAAAGGAATTAAAGTGGACGAAAAGACAAACCTGCCTTCGGTGGGAACCGAACCAATGACCTTCGGATAATGTGTCCGATGCTCTACCGCTGGGCTACGAAGGCAGTCATCCCCCTGTCCACTTTATTTGGTATTTGTGTACATCTTATCCTTGGAGTGTTAGGCAGCGCCACTCGTAGCCATGGTGGCGAGTGTGGAACACCCTTACTTGCCAGGAGGTGTCATGTGGAACGTGCTCTTAGAACGTCACATAGAGCGTGAACACTTTCATTTAAGACGCGCGCATTTCAATTCATGTTTTTTACTGCTGAGATGGCTGACAGCATATCGGGCACCCACCATGATGTAGCAAACAGGCTTGATCTGCTTGTGAGCCACAGTAGAATGAATATAGTACTCAAGAACTCGCTTCATGTTTGTGACATTGTAATCATAACAAACCGAAATTAGTGCTCATTGTCACTGTTCGTGTTATTAAGAGTAACAATTACACTGTTCTGATGATGCACACGTGACTGTTGCGCACGGAGTCTGTGCGAAGCAGTGTTCTCCTAGAACCGCTGCAAGGAAAGTCACGGTCATGTCGATGCAGCAACCACTGCGTCAACATGACCAATGCGCACTGAGTACAAAAGCAACGCTGCTTACTGTCATCATTAATGGCAACAACGCAGCTCTCAAAGAACACATGCACCAGATCACAGTCACAGCGCAGATTCTCATGTTTGCTGCAACCATGGTCGTCATCAGAGCACAAGGAATGGAAACGGAACTGCTGTTCGCTGTAGTCGCTATGGCTGAAAAAGCACTTGCTGTCATTGTGATCGCAGATTGCAACTACATTGCTCCGAAGGTATGCACAAGTACATTAAAGGTAATAAAGTTACAAAAGGGCACAACGCATTTTAACTTTCGTGTCATTTACTGATGACTTTGGCAGCGCAAACACCGGCACTTCATTTATGGTTGGCCTCTACCTTGCAGCACACATTAGCAGCACTAGGCACTTGACCTGCTATGAAGAGCGTGCGAATACACATCTCCATTTGCAGCGGAATGTGTGTGAGATAGTAAGAGTTCAATGCCAATAAATAATGCATGTGCTTCAAATTACCAAAGGACAAGCTATAAGTACCATACTTTCAGAACTCGTGTGGTCTATAGACAAAATTCCGCTGCAACCAAATTTCACGACAGCAAATTCTTTTTCTGCTCGTCCCATCAGTTTCATTGTAGCAATATTCGACTGCGTTCTATGATTCAGGCTTTTTCAAACAGTTTATGAATCCATTAGCACTAACGGGGAAATGGTTGCACGTGCACATACACTACCACAGCAAACATGCATGAACATGCAGTAGACGAGGCATGAATGCAGTAGGTGACGCACAGCACATAGTCAGGTACTCCACTCTTTTCTGTGGCTGATGCAATTCATCATGCTTTCTAAAGAAATGCCTAAGAGTTCTGATGACTGCCAAGATCATTCTCACTCCTGAAATATGGGAACTGTGACTTAATGAAATTCACGATGTAATGAAGTTGTTCGTAGCGAGTACAACTTTGTCTATCAAAGTGTGACTGTGTATCGGAGCTCTGTTGTGGCCCTTTTATACGTGGCACATCTATGTTTTATTGTGTAGTCGTCTTCTCTTATTGTGGTCTAGTGGCTATGATACTCGGCTGCTGATCCAAGGGTCGCCGGATCGAATTCCAGGCACGACAGCTGTATTTCATTGGAGGTGAAATGTTGAGGCCCCGTGTGCTGTGCGATGTCAGTGCACGTTAAAAACCCCAGGTGGTCGAAATTTCCGGAGCCCTCCACTACAGCATCCCTCATAATCGTATAGTGGCTTTGGGAATGAAACCACAGAATTCAATCAGTCTTCTTCTCTTATCCAATTGTGCAGGTGGAAAAGACGCACAGAGAAGCCATGCCGCCCCCGATGCCTCCTCCGATGCTATTCCGGCACCCTCCTCCGGGCATGCCACCCCCATCGCTGCCTCCGCTGGGCGGTCCCCCGATGGGCCCGCCCCCAATTCGAATGGGGCCACCTCCGCCACGCCCGCCACCGATCATGCGGCCAGCGCCGTCGGTGCTGTCGGCGCCGCCCAGCCTCATTTCTCGGCCCGTGCACGGGCCCGGCTCGGTCTCTGCGGAAGGGGAGCAGCAGCGGCCGGGAAGTGGTGCCACCATCGAGGCCAAGCCACAGCTGCGCAACCTCAGTGCCGACATCATGCGTTTCACGCCCACCTCGCTTCGGGTCAAGAGGGACCCAGCCAAGAGGTCCGCCAAAGGCAAGGACGGGCACCCTTTAGATGGCTTCTCACTTAGAAGGGACTGTCTACCATTTGGAAAATTATTTCCAGTTGTCATAAAAATGGAAAGGTTTATTACATAGACAGAAAAAGGCATACTTGCACACCGCAAAGAGGGCATAAATATTTTTAGAGCTTGGCCCTGAACAACATGAAAGAAATGACCGGCACCATCCGGGAGGGTGTGCATCAAACTCCAAGTGTAAGTGCTGGAAATACCCATGCAGGTTGGCTTATCGTGCTTAAAAAGAAAAATTTTTTTCTTACAGTTGTATGTTACACACATCTGGTAGCATCCCTTTGCAGTTGAGTGTAACTTTCATTTTTAAATTAATATTCCGGAAAATATTGCAGTGGCACTGGTATCCGTGCATATGTAGAAGGGGTGATAATGAAGTTTGAGAAATACTGTTTTAAGAATTTCTACTTACTTTCGGGCAAAACCACTGGAAGCTTATACATATTGAATGACACACTTTGTATTGTAATAAAAAAAAATGGAAAATTAATGAAGGACGGGTAGATAGTCCCTTTAAGACATGTTTATAATCTCATGCATTGTAGGGAAACGTGCTGTGCTGCATTACGTTGGAAAAAATGTAGTGTTCTTGGCACAATGCACTTTGATGTGACTGGCGTTGAGATCGCACTTACCCCCACTGTTCATGCTATCTATGCCAACCCACAATACATTCCATGTAGAAACGGAAACAAAAAAACAAGGCAGCCATGCAGTTTTGCAAGCAGTCGCGAAGTGGCGCGCATGGCGGAAGTCTTTCTGCAATTGGTCGTAATGAAGCAGCCAGTGGTTGTAACGTAGTGTGACTGGACGCAGCCGACGTTTGTCGGTGATCCAAGCATACGGGACTAGTATAGGAATACAGTCCTCTAGATTCAAGTGCATGATAAAGCAGTTGGCTTGCATCCAAGACACCACAAGTACAAGAAAAGTGGTGTCGTAATGGGTTTCCCAGGGGCTCTGTCATGCATCCACTTTTGTTACCCAGAAATTATGTAAGCATTAGTAGATACCATCAAAAAGCGCATGACATTGTATGTATTAGTGCGGGAACCTGTATTTGGGTGTCACCAGTTGTATTTTCTTTTTATGCATTTTCTAGCTTACCAAGCTTCCTCTCCTCACGAGGGTAGTGGTTTTGGTAATGTGAAAAGGTAGTTTGCTAATACGAGAAAGATTGTTTTTACCTTTACTGTCCCTTTGTGCATGAGTACAGTAGATACTGCCAGTCCTGCCACCTAGCTTCATGCATGCATCCATTCGTCAGTGCACAAGTGTGTGCTCGTGTGTTCCCTTATATAAGACCACAGCGCACACTAACAGTATGGGCAGAGAAATCACTCTCATAAATAGATAATCATATGATGGAGCTCTGGCGGGGAATCAAATTTCGTAATATTGAGGAATTTGTTGTATCAAGGTTCTTTACAGGCAGGTTTAACCAGTATATAGTTGGGGCTGTTTGTTATCAGGTTTTATATTGTCTCAAATTCGAGGGGTGAAACTTGGGCGCTATTTTTCAAGGTGATAATTGGGCAGGAATCAGTTTTTTTTTTTTTTTTGTAGAATTCCGAAATTTAGGTATTTTCGGGCTATATTTGCACCTTTAATTTTACAAATGACAGTCATGTAGCAGCCACTGTGCTTGTATGCAGCTTGTGAAATTAACAATACATCAGTGGCATTCACTCAAGCCAACTGGATGTAATTGTGTTGTCCTGAGGCAGGTTTGCTCGCTCATGTCTGCAACAAACTCCGTGCAGCATAAAGAACTGGTTGGTATGTGGCGCTGGAATTCAGGGAGGAAGCGGGTTTAACCCAATTTTCCTCTAACACATTCGGAGTGTAAGAACCAGGTAAAATTGGGTTTTATCTGAAAGCAAACAACCCTATATATAGTCCGTGCTTCAAAGTGAAGTGTTTTGCATTAGCATGTGTTTAACTGTTGTCACGATCCTCTTGGCTTTCAGATGTTCCGACGGCACCTCCAGTGTCGTCTGTGACGGCACCCACGAAGGACGATGCCTACGAGCTCTTCATGAAGGAAATGGAGAACCTCCTCTGAGTTCTACCACGCACATTGTAAATAAACTTATCCTCATCACGGTGTCAAAATTCTTGTCTGTCTGGACTTCTTCAAGCACCTTGTTTTATTTCTATCCACACTCTGTGCTGATTCAATGGGATTAGCATCCAGTCCCTGCAGAGTCTATGTATTTCTGACCATGTCACTCGCATGCTGGAGAGCTATTTTCGAGTTTCTGACATGTCCGCTTCTGTCTGACATCATTAAATGATCGGATTAATACAAGGTCTCCAAGACTGGTGTGACAAGCAGCAAATTTCGGGAGGCTGTGCTCGTTACCTTGAAGCAAATATGTACATCCTGTTCTTTCCATTTGTATAGAAAGTTTCTAGAGCTCGGTGACATCGAAAGGACATGGTTGGATAAACTGGGAACCATCGGAGCCTTTCATCACTGCACATTCTTGAGCTGTAGCCAATCAGCGATGGCCAAAATGGACAGTCTGCTAGGTGTACAGTCGGAGAATAGATCCTCCCCTGGCGAGGTCACAACATAAAACGCTTCTGGGACCCGGATTTAAGTAGACATTAGAGTAATGTGAAAAAGTGAACAGACTATCCGACATCCAACTTTGGGGCATATATCCTACATTCATGTGTTGTCTGAGAGCGTAACCCAGAAAGGATGCAAGAATGTGCCAAAAGCACCTTCAAGTTTTGGTACCAGCTTGCTGTAGGGGCGCGATTTTCTGTGCATTTGCTCAGAGACCGTTTTGTCATTGTCGGTGATGAAATGCCCTGTTTTCTGACGCAGATGACGACTGAGAATAGCAGTTATTGAGAACGTTGACTTAAGTTGCAGCAGCAAAAATGCATGAAATCAATGTTTTAAAAATTCCCCGATTAATCATGAGCTTGCCGACACGGATGGTTCAGCACGAAATACGAAAGAGCGCCCTTTGACAAAAGGACACAAAGCTGACCGAGTTGGTTATGGTGAATAGCGAAAACAACAGGCGTGCAAAACACGGACGCAAAGGGTAGAAGTGGACAACACGAACGCCGACTAACAACAGAAGCAGAGCACAGAGGGGAAAAAGATGGTAGACACACACCTTATCTGCACATGCTCAGGAATGGTAGCGCCACCTGTCAAACGGTTAAACATAGAAGAGATAAAATGCCTTAACAGTTAGTTGTCTCTCGCGTAGGCCGGCACGTGTAACCGTTTAACAAGTGGCGCTACCATTCCTGAGCATGCGCAGATAAGGTGTGTGTCAATTCTTTTTCGCCTTTGTGCTCTGCTTCTGTTAATAAGTCGGCGTTCGTGTTGTCCACGTCTTCCCCTCGTGTCCGTGTTTTGCACGCCTGTTATCACTATGCACCCTTTGACCTTCATTATCTCTCATAATAAATATGTGTGCATAGTAGTTTCAAAGTACTAGATTATCAGCCTACACAGATTCGCCCATGTTAAGTGCCGCAGGCGGTCTCAGTTATCCTGCTGCCTCTCAAGCTGCCATCCCTCATAGTTTGTGGAGTTGGCTGTGCAGACCCAGAACATAACCTAACGTTAAATTTCTTTTTCTTTTTACTAAAACAGGCCAGACCGCACTGGTATTTTTCTCCGGTAAATCTTATGTTTATGATCATCACGTACTCAAAAGGAGAAGGGCGTTTTGGGAAGTAGTCCTAGCTGACTGAAGGGGTTTTACTACCCAAGACTATGATATGATTATGAGAGACGCAGCACTGGAGGGCTTCGGAAGACGGAACGCCATATACCGGTCACAACTAACACCTACATCCCTTCGGTCGCCGGATAGCATCCCTAGTAGCAACGAATTGTTGCCGCAATGTTGCAAATGTTGTTGAATGTTGTGCATTTAGCAACATTGCGTCAATGTTGTCAGATGTTGCTCAACTTTCACCAACATTTTAACAATGTTGCACCAGCGATGTTGTAGTAACATTGCATTTTTATGTAGTGACAACGTTGTCAAATGTTGACAGACGTTGGCCCATATGTTTGGCCACACGGCTGCTTCATATCCGCCGCAACTACGTTACTTCCTGCAAAGCCGGTCTTATTTCTGTGGCAAGCACAAATAAATTTAAAAGATTTCTCCGTTGCTTGCCTAAAATAATTATGCCATCGCTGCACTGCTGCCTGTAATGAAAGCGCGCGCGTAGTACACGTACACAGCGCATCTTCAAAATACATTTTTTCGATACGTACTTCGTGTTAGATATATGTACTTTCACAACTTATCCCACTGACGCGTTGGTTCTGGCGCAGTACTAGTGGTGCTGCAGGGGCAAGCGACATGCAAAAAGGAGCCGTGAACACCAAAATGCCTTGACATATATATGTTGCAAGTTACTATGGTTTCCTATATTGAAACATCGCAGTAGCATTGCAACATTATTACAATAATGCTGTATGTTGCAGCTAGGATACTCGGAGGTTGCCTGAGTGTTGCACTAATGTCTAAGCAGCACGGCGAAAATATAATATTAATATTAATATTTCTACATGAAGCAATTGCTTCATGTAGAAATTGAGTTACTTTAAGGTTGCCGTTATGTTGTTGAAACTTTGAAGTAGCATTTCAGGCATGCGGCATCAACGTTGCTGTATGTTGCTCTTCAGTTGTTCGAAAGATTCCGAAATGTTGTGGAACCTTCCATGCAGCATTGGGAAAACGTTGCATCAACATTGCTGCACGTTGCGGTTAAGATAAAAGTTGTCTGACTGTTGCAGCAACTTTCAAGCAACGTTGCAAAATTGTTTCATCAATGTTGCGGCAATGTTGTCTTTGAATGTTGCGGGAAAGCGGCCAAAAACGGACATTAGCCACGTTGAGGCAATGTTGGAAGGTAACAATGCGTGCTACATAATGCTGCCCGAAACACGTGCAGTACGAGGGTTTTACCGTGATGAACCCTGAACAAAGCGATCAAAACGAGGCGGATTCGTCAGAAGGCCCACTTTTTATCCGGCAAAGCTACACACACACACACACTGCCAGTCGTTTCGATAGCGAAACGATCTCGAACGCGATCAAGCCATATTCTCATCAATATCAATCAATCCGAACTACACCAGTTTCGGTTTCGGTTCTCGACGTTAACAGCGCGAAACAAGCAAATCCAATCCACGCAGCCAGTCCTTAAAACGCATATTCAAGAGATAAACTGAACCTTCAGAAAATGATTTATGCTCTAAAAATTTTTTAGGAATGATGAGGGATTGCTCCTAATTATTTGGGTGTTACCACTGTTATCTCATTGTGCAACTTCACTGCGTTCCTGCAACAACACAGAGGCTAATGGCGTCCGTGCATTATCATCGCTGCGTACTCCTCTATCGTCACGCTTGTGGTGGCTGTACCCGGCTGAGCTGAGCAAAGAAAAAAATGTGACACGCCGCTTGCGCGCGTGATAGGCAAAACAGAAACGACGTGTCGCAGCAGAGTGGTTCGATGAGCGGCAGCCGCTGGTTCGTCAGCAAGTCCAAGGAGTCGCGCCGAGAGCGGGCTCGGGCGTCGCACAATCACCACGGCTCCGAGGAACGTCGCGACGACTACGTCCCGTCCCACCATCGCCGCGGTGCTACCGAGCGCGCGTCAGAACGTTCGCGCCAGAACCACGGCGCCGCCGGCGCCAGCAGCAGTCCCGACCGCAAGGACAACGCCAGGCCGTCGGCGGCCAAGAACACCGAAGGCGGCCACGGTCACCTGGTGTTTCGGCGCCAGGAGCGTGTCAAAGTCAAGCAGCGCACGCCCGATGGCTCTCCGCGGCGGGACGACCACAAAACCTCTTCGTCCGCGCCTTCCAAGTCGCGTGGACGTGGGGATTCCAAGAAACCATCAGGTGAACTACACTGCCTCGTTATTGTTTTATCTGTGGGGTCCCCGTGTTCCAGGGGTCGTCATTTTTTCATCCTAGTGCCTTACCCGTTTGTTTATCGAGCCGCCACCTCCTCCAGTTTATTGAACTGAGCTGCTACTAGCACAACATCTCTTCGATGTCTTTACCGTTGCCCATCTAGAACGCGCCGCGTCCGTTCGTTCGTCGCCGAAGCGCGGGACCCGTAACGGCCATTCGCTTCTCTGGCGCACCACGATGTTTTGCGGCTTGCCCTCTGGACTGCGCCTGTAACGTGCTATCTCTCTTTAACTGACGCTGTTCTTTTTGCGATAGCAGCAAACGTGGCCTGTCTGTGCCGTTCGAACGCCGTGGCGCTTACGTGACAGTTCGTTACGGGGTCCGCCGCGCTCTTATTTTCTCCATCGAGGTTTTTAGAAGCGGCGCTGTACGGCCTTGATCGACGTCTCCAACGTCGTTGTAAACACGCTTCGCGCGCGGTCGCCGTGTGATAGCTGTGGAACTCTGGGTTCCCCACGTTAGCATTGGAACGCTAGCGTGCTTTCCGCTGTTCCAATGGCCGCCTTGATAACGGATTTAGTTAGTGCTACGTTCGACAAACGTAATCGAACCTAAGCGCCAGTGCAACGTCTTCGCGCCTTTACCGTGGGGCCCCATTGCCTTGTTTGGGCGTCTTGAAGATTGGAGTGTGAAAGGGGCCCGCCCGTTCCTTGGTTTGTGGTTTTTGTGTTGTTTTTTTTTTCTCGCGATTCGGGGAGGAAATTACGAAATCGGGTTTGCGACTCGAGCCGAATGGTTTTAACCCCAGCCACGCAGGGGATAACGCATGTAAACTACGCCCAAAAAAAAAACACTCTTAGGAAAGCCGACAACATAACGAACACGCGGTCACGCTTTCGTTTCGACCACGCTCAGCGCAGTCGCATTTTCGCGGGCGCGACCCTTATACACGTGCGTATACGGTAGTGAGTTTTCACGACACCATCGCCACAAACACGCGCGCTGATAAATACACAAAAAAACAACAACAAAAAAGCTGTGACACCCGGTGCATTTGTTGTAGCCAGCCTACAGTTGCGTCAACTTCGAATGTAGATGCATTTTAGCCTGTGTATTTTATGTTTTCCAAATGTAAGTATGGAACAATCGTTCACCTGGCTTCATTGTCTCATTTTATGGCTCCTTGTTCACGTTCAGCTCTTCATTACATGTGGGAGCTTTCAGTCAACCAGCGCGCCTAATAGTTGCCATGGCAGTTGTGATACAGCAACAACGCCTCCCTCGAAAGCTATGGTGTAGTGCTTTATCCGCGCGTGCTCTGTGACTTGAGCAGCCGCAGCGCCCTTCAGCGGAATGAATGACGCCCTCATTGTCGCTCCTGACAAAAGCATCGCACTGCCTCTAACCTTAGAGCCGCGAGCACGCTAGATGCGTCGTGGCATAAACAGCAGGCAGCATGCGTCGAGCGAGATGGCTGCGAGGTGACTTGCTTTAATTTTCCTCCTTTGTGCAGTTATTTTTTTTCTTTAGGTTGTACAAGCATAGCCGTTGCTGCACCTGTATGCATTGTCCAGCATTTTCGGAGACAGCCGAGCTCTTTTATTTCGGTTGCTAGCGGCGACGATATTCTTGCGGTGGCTTGCGTTTGCTTCTCGGCAGGAGACGAAGTAATAGTGATGAAGAGGCAGCCAAGCTGGTAGAAAGAATGGACAGTTCAGTTTATGACTGAAAAAATAAGCGTAATAAGAATGGCATGTGGCAGGAGACGAAGTAATAGTGATGAAGAGGCAGCCAAGCTGGTAGAAAGAATGGACAGTTCGTTTATGACTGAAAAAATAAGCGTAATAAGAATGGCCTGTTGTTTGTTACAATCGCCGGAAATGGAAAAAAGCTTTTCTGTGAGACCTGTGTGTGCGAGACCAATTGTGTTAACAGCAGAAGCAATGAGGCTCGCACGAGCTAACATTTACTTTTATCTAGCAGGGGATGTCATTAATGTTACTTCGTTTCTTTTTTCCCTCTGTGCCATGTTGCATTGGCTAATGAGCTAGCGCTGCTGCATTAGAAAAACTCTTGGTTGTATGAGCAAAGGCTGTGCCTTTGAAAGTGGGAGCTGTTCCGATGGCTTTTTTTTTTTCTGCAGATAAATGTAATTGTGAGCCATTGTGCTATTGAACAAACGTGTAGTGTATTCTCGGCCTGCCGCGCCGATGCAGGAAGCTTTTATGGAACTCGGCAGGGGGGAATTTACCAGTTGTCTAGGGAGTTGCCTAACGTAAATCATGGTTGACATGCCAATTGTAATCCGTAGTTTGCACTGAAGATTACTTAAGTGTCTGTGATCATTAGTCAAATCAAAGCACTGTGTAGTTGCATCAAAAGCATGTGCTTTTCGTACACCAATGATTAATGTTTGAGCTTGTTCATCTGCACCAATCATTAGTTCACGCTTAGATGTTGGCCTCCTCAAATGC
The DNA here is from genome assembly GCA_013339685.2 of Hyalomma asiaticum. Lineage (NCBI taxonomy): Eukaryota > Metazoa > Arthropoda > Arachnida > Ixodida > Ixodidae > Hyalomma > Hyalomma asiaticum. Next base: position 54,030,813 of record CM023490.1, on the reverse strand, counting down.
ATCATTATTCCTGTAAACATTTGCATGTCACCCTTCTCGGTCTCTGACATGTTTTATTGGTGGCTATTGCAGTAAGTGCGGAAAAGGGCAATACACTTCATTTGTAGACATTGAAATTCAAATGAATTACCCTTAAGCCACCTGTTCTCAGTCAGAATTTGTCGCAGTATTTCTTGAGAGTGCGCGAAGCTTATGCTGCAGTCATTTGATCATCCAACTGGTATTGCACTCTTTTTAAGGGCCCCCACATCAGTTTTTGAACATTGTCAGAAAATGGCTCTGATCAGTTGTGGAGGCGAACGTGCGAGCCAAATATTTTGGCACTGAACACACAAGGGAATTCACGATTTGGTTTCAGACATAGCTGGAAAGGTGCCTGCTCTTCTTTCAACAAATGTCACAAGGTGCACCGACTGCATTGCCTGTCATCTTGTGGTGTTCTTTAAAAAAAAAAAAAAAAAAGATACGTATATTTTTTTATTTGTTGAATTCAAAATGAACAAGAATTTGGGTGGATCCCACGCATTGTTGAAGTCGATTTCATGTGAAGCGGCCAGCAAGGGATTTGCCTATGCTGGGCTGTTTAGCATTGAGCCAAGTATTACAGCTAGGATCAACGTCTGCGTACAAACTGAGCACAAACAACATAACCACGACTGCTGATGCGATATGTTTACCCTAATATGTGAAACGCTGGAACAGACAGCCTTGGACGAGTGGTAGCTTGCTTCCCTGGCACCTCGTTCTGTGTTCGATTCCCACCTACGAGCGGCCAGTTGACGCTTGTCTGTGTTTGTCTGCTTGTTATGTCTGCATTTCAGCTGCAAGACACAAAAAACGGTGTGCATTTTTCTTGCTTTTGACCTGCACAATGCTAACTTTCTATCAGCTAAAAATTAAACTTTCTTGCAGGCTAGTTGGTTAATGTCGAACGAGTACTATACTTTGCGAATAGAAAGAAAGCAAGGAACAGAGACAGGAAAGAGCGCAGACTTCCAACTGTTTATTTTGTGAGACCAACAAGCCTATGTGTAGGCCCACACATCGGCTGCACCATGCAAGTGCGCAAAACCTCTTTAACAGCACTAATCTCAAGTGGCCTGTTTGGAGGCCTGTTTCACGATAGTCACAGTGTGATGGTTTACTTTTGGTATACAGGAGTTTGTCTTATCGTTTTGTTTGGTCATGTCGGCACTTGAGATTGGTGCTGTTAGTGAGGTTTAGCACACTTGCATGGTGCAGCCGGTGTGTGGGCCTAGATATAGGCTTGTCGGTCTCACAAAATAAACAGCTGGAAGTCTGCGCTCTTTCCTGTCTTTGTTCCTTGCTTCCTTTCCATTCGCGCAGTATAATACCCGTTTCTATCAGCTGTGGCACACAATCATAACCCGGGCCGAGCACTCCGGGTATGAGCCGCGCATGATTGTCATGACAAACATGATGAGTATATCATTTTAGCAATGTCTAAACTAATCATTCATGTTCTGCATACGCTGATACCCTATCAAGCCAATCTTGATGTGCAGGAAGTGAGAGAGATGACTAGAAGAGCTACAGTACCAAATTTGTTGTATACCAAGCAATGGAGACTTAGGTGACTATATTAGATTAGATAGACAGACAGACAGATAGACAAAGTCAAAGCTGCTTAAGTTCACCAAGAGATGTCTCGCATTTAATAACTCATTACTGGGGATATTTCCACAGTCATGAAATCACCAGTGTTGGTTTTGCCTCAACATACATAGCTTCCTGTGACTGCATTTGTTGAAATAAGAGCGAGCAGTTCCCAGCTGTATCTGAAACCAAAAACCAAACTACCTGGTGCGCACAATGCAATAATATTTGGCTCGCATTTCATGGGAGCCTCCTTGACAGATCGACACCGTTTTTTCACAATGTTCAAAAGGCGTTGCAGGGTCCCTTTAATACTTGGCAAGCTTACTTCACTTTCCTGCAGCTCTGCCCTAATGGTCAGGCTTTGTTAAAATGACAGCCGTTGGAAATTCTTGGTGTCTAAATGGGAACTGTAGTTTCTGCAAGCCAGACTGTGATTTCATGGTTTTAGGGGCGAAGCTCCTTAAGCTTTGCGTCTGTTCGTCTGTTGTAGCGCGTTACCTACTAGGAACGCGCTACTAGGAGGGCGCGTGTGGGAGGCGTGCCCTCGGCGCGTGCCTCCCGGCGTGCGAGCTCTTTCACTCTTCCATCTGCTGTCTTGTGAGAGAGAGAGAGCGAAAGGCGCGCATTGACTATGGAAACGCTTTTTCTTCGATGCACGTGCTACCAGCTCGCAAAGAAGAACGCGCCCTCACCCGCGAGAGACAACGTTGACGCAGGCAGCTTCTTCTAGCGAGTTTCTTGATTGAGAAATACCGACTGCTTGCGCTGGAGAACCGTTCACCGGCCACCCATATATATATATATAGGCACTGGATCTTGACCTGCAATGAAGTGCCGGTGGGAGCTTTCACTTGTGCATAGTTGAACCATAAGGATTCGTAGCGTGTGCGTTAACTATATTAATCCGGAACTCGGCACGATCTACGATGAACTTCCGGAGCTTCGCCCACTCATCATCATTCACTCTGTAGATATGCTGTGAATTTTTTTTTTAATTACTCTGAATGCTAAGCTTTGCGAGACGGTCTGCTTTCCTGGAGGAAATGCCATGGCAACACTGGTGTCTCGTAGGTGCTTTGTGCCTCTGCAGGGTAGGTTGCTGGGCAAGTGAACGTCTATTTGAGTTTGAGTATTTGAGTCAGGAAGGAGTGCTTCTGCAGTTAGCCTATTGTCAGCAGCTTACGCATGTCATTTGTCATAGCTATCTTCATGTTTCTATCACTAAAAAATGCTGCCATCACCGCAGCAGTGCTCCACTCCCATTTTAGAAAGTATATGCAATCTGCTAGGAATGAAAGGGGCGGGGAAGTTGTGATAAGTACTTATCTGTGCGGCTAGTGATAAATGTTTGAGAGAGCCTCTGCATACACCCTCATGTGTGTATGACCTCATTTTTCTACCTGCCTTTCTACCTTTTGTTTTCCTAGTTCGTGGCTTGTTTTTCTCGTGCTGTTCTGTGTTGGTTGTTGCTGTGATATTGAGCACACATTTGACATTGCACACTAAGCTCGTTCATTTTTGTGTTTTGTACATGACCTGACGCAGAACTCGGGGCAGGCTTAAGACAGTACGAACAGAATTCGGTATGGCCACAAGTATTGCAATAATTGCAATAAAAATTATGCAGTCATCTCAGTCTGCGACATGTTACACTGCCTTGGTTATGTAAGTGGTTCTTAATTTGACATAGCAGGCAGGAGGGAGTAAAACGTGTGCTGGTTTAACAAATTCAGAGGGACAATAACTGGTTAGTACAACGTTAGGTGGGTTAGTTAGGTTGTTAATAATAATCCTGATGCTGCCACAGAGGTACAGTCGTTACATTCCTCGGCTGCTTACTTGAAAGGCGCGAGTTCGATTCCGGCTGCGGTGGTCACATTTTGGTGGAGGCAGAATACGAGGCCCATCTGTTTAAATTGGGGAGCACGAGAACACCAGCAGGTTTGAAATTTCCGGAACCCTCTGTTGCGGTGTTGCCTTATTTTCTATCATGGTTCTTGACTCCAGGAGTTATTTAATTAATTCCAACAATTATGGTTATAATAATGTTGATGATTTGATTACGAGATTGACAGCCGCATTTTTCTTGAAGGTAAATGCAACACTGCTGAAACTCGTGCATCTGGACAGCTTTTATGAATAAATCACCTCATCATTAAAGCTTGTTCATAACCATTGTACTGGTACTGATAAATTTACAATTTTGTGGCATTAGCACCCAGAGACATTGTTTCTGGTAGGACATCCTCCATTTGCCACCAGCAAACCCAGAAGTTGAGGTTCTCCATGAAATGTGACAAGTTCTGATAAAAATCGAAATCTGTCTTCTCGATTACTTGGTATGTGCCAAAATTAGCATGGGAGGCTACGAATGTGTGTCAATATGTGTGATAGCTCACAGCATCGATATATACGTCGGTTACATCACAATTAAAAATTATAAAATGACGTGTGGCTCATACCTCTACACGTATGTGGGTGTGAGCAAGTCCTCCCAGAGTTAACCTCACAGCCACCTTAGTCAACCAAAAAGTCCACCTTGGCCAACCAAAAAGTGCACCATATGCTGGGGGCTATTGCCGTTAGACACATGAATGAACATTGAGGTCGCCTTGGAAGTTTTTCACATTTGTGCCAGACGTAGGGCATGATATATTTTGAAAATAATGTGCGCTGTTTGATGGCTGACTTAGCTTTTAGAACCTTGCTTTTCGTTGTTGTCTATTATTAAAACCTGTCAGCAAGAGCAGCATGAATTTATGCTGTCGCCAGTGTATGACCATAACCAAACCTTTGTTTTCTCTTATGTGAATATTTAGTGAACAATATTCATAACAGTTTCCGCTGATTGTGCTAATCATTCTCAGTTTGCTTGAATGCTTCTTCATAGTGTAATGACATAACGGGACTGATAGCTAGCTATCCTTTACATGCTAACTTTGGCATTTTTGTTGTGTAAATATGACGGAATCTGTGTGACAGTATGACGGAATCTGTGTGAATCGTGACAGCATTCTCAACTTGATATGCATGTTTACTTGAAATGTAAAAAAAAAATGTCGGGGGTGGTTTGGGGGCCCTTTAAAGGGGCCCTGCGACACGAAACTGCGCACACTGTTTTTATTGCTTATTCTACAATTTTGCCATGCGGGGACGTCAGAGCAAGAGCGGAAGTGCCAAAATTAAAGTGATCGTAATTTCATTTCACAAAGAAACCACCGTCTTCTTGAGCCGCAGCGACACAACAGCAGTATCTGCTACAGGAAGGGGACATTTGATTATACGTTGCACTGACGACGGTGTCAGTGCATTGTGATTGGTGTGATACACCAAGTCGCACGTTACATCCGTGTGATGCCTTATTAGGTGAGGCTGTTGAGGGGGGAGAAAAACACCCAGAAATACTGTTTCGCCCATAGGCTTAGACTTATTTATTATTTGGCTGCCACAGAGGTGGCAGCCCAAGGGTCGTGTGGTGACTATCCGTACTTTTTTTTACGCCCAGCGGGAAAGGGGTACCACTATCCTGAGGTGGTTTCGAAAACCGGTCCGGAGCAGCGGCGGTGCACTGGTGTGGTCGAAAGGCTTGGCGGCTCGTTCGGGACATAACAGAAACGTTGTTTTTAGTTTATGAGACACAAAAGGAAACTGTTTTAAACTTCGTATTTTGAAAACAACTATGTCTGCTTACTGACACGTGGTTCGTTGTAGCTGTGATGACAAGCGCCATCAAAAAGAGCCATGGCAAGATGTTTTATGCAGGCCACCAGGAGGTAAAACTACCGGTATCTCTCTGTGAGAGGCGCTCGGGAATCGGAAACAACCAGTGTTGTCAGTGGGAGAGAAAAATGCAAAGGGAACATTCTTTCAGGCTGTCTGCTTATGTTTTTTGAACTTTGAGGACTAATAACGTCGGTTTTTTACATCAATTCTTAGCATTCTTTTTTCATTCATCTCAGTACTGTATACTACACATTATACAATGATCCAGAAGGCAGTTGAAAATATGTGGCAGGGCCTTTTTAACATTACATGGCTGTGCTGGAAAGAAAAAATCTTACATTTTCAGCTAATTCCATGACTTCTAGACTTTCGCTATCAAATGTATGTGCTCTTGCATAACAGTGGAGTTAGAAAAAGTATCCTGTGCACTGAGAAACTGGCTTTGTATTATACTGGCATCATTATCATCATCAGCCTTTCTGTGCCCAATGAAGGGCAAACGGCTCTCCCAAACTCCCGTGTCTCTAATTAACCTTGTTATGTGCTAGCTGTCACCATGTTACCTTCACAAGTTTCTTAATCTCATCTATCTAGCAAACGTTGAGAAATCCTGTTCTGTCGCTTGGTTGATTGATTGCCATGTAGGGACACAACATTCTTCGAAATCAAAACTATGTCTTGTGTTAGTGGTTCTGTGCCATGGATTACTTGGGGACCTCTTGAGGACTGGCGCAAGTGTTGAGGTACTCATTGCTGTGACAGAAGGGATCATCATCATCAGCAGCAGCAGCAGCATGAGCAGCCTATTTTAAGTCCACTGCAGGATGAAGGCCTCTCCCAACAATTTCCAATTTGCCCTATCCTTAGCGAGTTGGTTCCACGTTATGCCCGTGAACTTCTTAGTTTCATCACTCCATCTGACCTTTTGCCTGCCTCTGTTGCGTTTTTCTCCTCTTAACATCCATTCTGTCACTCTTATTGTCCATCTGTTATGTGTCCTCTGCATGATATGCAATGCCTCTTGGTGTTACACCTACCATTTTTCTCTCCATTTCACGCTGCGTGCAGCGCTAATTAATTTCATCTCTAGTTCTTTAGTTATCCTCCACATTTCTGCACTGTATGTTAGTACCATGAGAATGCAGTGATTAATTACTTTTTGCTTTGGTGACAGTAGCACGTTTCCAGTCATGATTTGGGAATGTCTCCCGAATGTGCTCCATCCCATTCTTGTTTTGCGGAGGATTTCCTTTTCATGGGTTGGCGTACCTATTAGAAACTGCCCCAGATATACGTGTTTGTTCGCACATTCTAACGGTTGATTGTTAATTTTAAATTCCTGTTCCTTAGCTACACTGATGAGGGTAATTTTAGTCTTTTTCCTATTCATCTTTAGTCCTATTTTATGTCTTTCCCAGTCTAGGTCTGCAATCGTGTTTTGTAGTTCATCATCGTCATTGCTAAAGAGCACAATGTTGTCTGCAAATCTTAAATTGTTCAGATATGATAGATTCTCCATCTATTCTAATTCCCTTTTCTTCCCAGTCTAGGCATTTGAACACTTCTTCTAGGCATGCAGTGAATAACATCAGGGAGATCATACCTCCTTGTCTGACTCCTCTCTTGATCAGAATTTTCCTGCTCTTTTCATGTATGAGCAGTGTGGCTGTGCAACCTTTGTAGCAACTGTGCAACTTATGGTGTGCAACTTATGTGCAACTTATGTGCATATGTGCAACTTATGGTTTGCACATATACGTTAGGTACGCCTTGTTGGCGCAAAGCATCTAGAACTGCTTGTATTTCTATGGAATCAAATGTTTTCTCGTAGTCTATAAAGGCCATATAAGGAGGTTTGTTATATTCAGTGTACTTCCCAATTACAGGTTGATAGAAGGGTGGGAGGTTATAAATTAACACAGCGTGCGACGTGGAACGAGGGTAACCGAGACCAACTGATGGTGATGTCATGCTGTAGTAGTTTCATGGAGTAGACCCTAGAAATGTTAATGACTCGAGCCTAAGCTTCTAAACAAATGTACCTTCTCTTGCAGGGCATGGGTTTTGCAGGTGCCCATAATAATCTCGTCTACATCTTCATGTCCAGGGTTAGGCAGAATTCTGTCTGGTCAGCAGCAGGCATTGTCAGGAGGGGAAAAATGCTTACTGTTGTAGAACACTTTGCAAATAAAACGACGTTTTGGCTCCTTCATGGGAGCCTTGTTCAGATAGTGAAATGTCTTCTGTTCATCGTCTGTCTTTAGCCTCTTGGCACATTACGCACTACTGAATGTCGCCCAGTTATGAGACGCTTTAACAAGATCTTTTGTAAACACACCATAAGTAACTTCCGTTGCCTTTTGTCGCACCAGGAGATGACGAACTGTGGGCTTCCCTGGGTCACGTGTACAACGAGGCATCCGCGTGGGCACTGCGGGAGTCCCGCGAGCGCCTGACCTCGGCCTGGGTGGCCAAGCACCAGAACTACCTTCGGCGAGTGTTTGAGGAGTCTCTGAAGCGCACCCGGCTGCCCCACGATGCCCGCAACGAGCTGACCGCTTGCATTACCACCTATGGCACCTTGCTCGGAGAGAGGGCCAAGGAGTGAGTTGCTTATTTTCCTTACAAAAAATGTCACATACAGTAGAACCTCGTTATAACGAACCCAGATATAACGAACTATTGGATATAATGAAGTAATCGCAATTCCCCTTGAAATTCCTATAGATGGAATTGATATTGGTTATAACGAACTAATGGCTATAACAAAGTAATTACCGCTCCCCCTTCAACTTCGTTATAACGAGGTTTTACTGTATGGCTGTATCATGAATAGGGCATGTTGGGCCACACTTGGCACGTGTGTGTAAATGGCCATGTTTGTGCAATTCATGTAGTCGTGCATGGCACTGCTCCTGTAGGTCTCGTATTGCCATACCATGAATGGGGCAGATATAGCCGTACATGTGCACGTGACGTATATATACCCTTCAGTTGATGTGTACACAGTTGTGTACGCTACAAGTTCTCAGTGGATCAGTCGACAGTCGGCCGCGAAAGTGCAAGAAACACCGATATTTGGTAGAACTGAACCCTCGACTTATTTGGTGAGTCAACGATGTGTGCCCTCTCTCTGCATACGGTTAGCTTTCTCAAGGCATTACCATATTTGACGGGTGAGTTGATCTGCTGCGTTTCGGGAGCAACATCAAAAATATAATTTTCATTGGCTTGTAATGGACACAGCCAATAACAAAGAGCACCCGCATTTGAAGTCTCACTCCTGATTGCTTTTATGACGAAATAAAAGGTTACCGACTCCTGAATAAATTTGTACCGTCAAACCTGCATATAGTGAACCTTGATATAACAAATTCCTCAATATAATGAAGTTTTTCAATTCCCCGCTCATCTCCATGGAACATGTATTTGTAACCTCTGTATTATGAAATGGCAGTGGGAGACACCCCTGATATAACAAATTTACCCCGAGCAATAACCTAGTAATTTCACCCTAAATGTAGAATTTTAGCTCGACACGTGGCCCGATACACTCCTGCGGCAACTCCACCAACGTTGGAGCATGAAGTGATGTCATCGCGGATAGTTAACTTCTGTGTTGGTTCCTTGCCCACTCATCCTGCTAGCAGCGAGTGGATCGACACACCTGTCCTTGCCACCTCTCTCCTCGATGTCTGGCGCCGGCCAGTTGTGGGAATGTGTTCGAAGCCTGGACCTCAGCGCCGAGTCGACAGATCATCATCGCTAATTGCACGTCCGTCAACTCTGCCGCTGCCCAGGCGCCCACTCAGCGGTGTCCTGCAGAGCATGTCTTGGGATTTCCCCCGTGATGCCGCGCATCGCTTTATTTCTCAATCGTGCGACCCATGCCATGATCCGACCACGCCACAATCCTTTGGCCGCAGCTTTCCGAAGGCCATCGCGTCATCTTTGGGCATTGTGGCCGCTGCGGAAGGGAATTGCTGTCCACGTAGAGGGGTGACAGTGGGGAGCACTTCGGGTGGTTACTTCGCGCTCGAATCCAAGAGTGGATGGTGTGCATGCAGCCGTTGCGGCAACCTTGCTTCTGCAGAGTGCTGCCAGCGGAACATGAGATGGGAGGGTGCATGTCTGTACGGGCCCACTTCCTTCTCAGCTTCCCTGCGTCACTCGAGTAGGTGATGCGATTCTTGCCCCCCCACAGCTCCGTCATTTCCTCGCAAAGAAGGAGAACGCGCCCTCACCCGCGAGAGACAACGTTGGCGCAGGCAGTGTCTCCTAGCGAGTTTCTTGATTGAGAAATACCGACTGCTCGCGTTGGAGAAGCGTTCACCAGCAACCCATATATATATATATATATATATATATATATATATATATATATATATATATATATATATATATATATATATATATAGTATTTTCAGATTGAAGTTCGATGGATCCGGTTCAATGTAGGGTTGAAAAGAGACACACGTTCAAAATTCTTGGTTTATTAACGTTTCGGCCGGTGGGCCGGCCTTCGTCAGAATAACAACAATACAAGGATGCACACACTATTTAAAGGTACATAGTATCACATTGTAAAACAGATGTATTGCGCCTGGCAAACACAGATTGCCACCTTGTCATGCACTATACAGCACGTTCTAAAGCACAGCACATGGTTTTCATAACTCTTTTGAAAGAAGATGCGATATCTTTCAACAACAAGGTGCGACATAGATACAGATAGAGAATGTAAAGGTACAGATACAAACGTATATGAGAATATGCATAGAATATCGAGTTTGACATTTTAAAGCGCGTCACTGGCCAGTGATGTACTAAAAAAAATTGAATGCGGAGATTGTATCTGATTTAATGACAATGCGAAAAGTGCACTACGCACGAAATGTAGTCTAAAACAGCAGTGAGTGGCGAGGATGAAATAAGTGAAGCGCATGCCCAAACAAACCAGACATTATTGTTGTTGTCACATGAATGTATACAACTACATATGCACGCTGGTCAATTTTCCCGCGCTTTCATTTAGACCGCGTGAAACCGTACTGAATTTGTAGATCAAGAATGACTCCCGTATTTGGCGGTCATGATGTGATGCGAATCCGGATTCTAAAATTGTGGCACTAAATGATTCAAACTTGTGACCAGTGGCGGCGACGTGCCTAGATATCGGCAAATGAGGGAGCGAGTGGACATGAGCTTTATGGTTGTCAAACCGATACCTAAATGCAGTTTCGGTTTGACCGATATACTGCAACTTGCAAACAGAGCATTCAAGTAAATAAACATTCTCTGTGTCACATGTAAAATCGCCACGAATTTCTACACTAAAGCCATTAGCTGTGCTTCTAACCATAGTGGTTGTCGTCATTTGAACGCATACTTTACATCTAGGTTTGTAGCACGGTTGGCAACCGGTAGTCTGAATGGGACTACTTCTAACTTTGGAAGACGTCAGGATATCTCGCAAATTCCTGCAACGTCGGTACACTACGCGGGTTGGCTCCGGGAAAACCTTTTTAAGGCGTTCGCTCTGTGTTAACGTCAGTACAAGGTTAGCATAATTCAGGCCAGGAGGCCGTCTGTCTGCGGTAAGAAGTGCGCTACAGTCAAGTTTGTCCGCACGTGTGACTGCGTCATTTATCATTTGAGAAGGGTACTGTTGTTTTAAAAGGGCGACACGTAGTTTCTCGCAACTTGCTGCGAAGTCCGCATGGTTAGAGCAAATACGTTTAAAACGCACTGCTTGGCTGTAAGGGATACTTGACTTGCAATGTTTAACATGGCTGCTTTTGAAGTGAAGGTATTGTTGTCGGTCAGTAGGCTTATGATACAGTTTGGTGGACAGTTTGCCATCTGTCAGCTGCAACGTGACGTCCAGGAAGTTAATAGTTTCCGGCGAGAATGAGTGGGTAAAGGATATGGATTGGTGAGCCTTATTGAAGTCGGATATAAATGCCAGGAGTTGCGATTCACCATGAGGCCAGATAAAGAAAATGTCATCAATGAACCTTTTGTAGCAAGTTGGCTTCAAAGTGCTACTGCACAGAAATTGATCTTCTAGGATTCCCATGAATATATTTGCATAATTCGGCCCAATCTTAGTTCCCATAGAGGTACCACTAACTTGCACGTAGTGAACTTCATTGAATTCAAAATTGTTCAGCTGGAGAATTAGTTCGAGGAGTGTTGCCAGGGTGGTACTGCATATTGGTTTTTCGCCAGAAAACCGGTCGTACGCTTGAACTACAGTGAGGATTCCCTCCGAATGAGGGATATTAGTATAGAGTGATGATACATCCAGTGTCACGAGAAGGGAACCCTTAGGTGGGGCAACGTCACTGATTGCCGAAAGGAAGTGGTTAGTATCCCTCACGTAAGATTGAAATGTGGCCGGAATTTTATTAATTAGCGAGTCAACATACCGAGACAAATTTTCTGTCACTGTTCCAATGCCTGAAATAATGGGACGGCCTGGATTGTTCAATTTGTGAATTTTTGGCAACAGATAAAATCGGCCTGCAGATGGACTAAGCGGGACCAGCGTAGCAGCTACCTTGTCACATATAGGTCCAGTGCCTATATATATATATATATATATATATATATATATATATATATATATATATATATATATATATATATATATATGCACTGGACCTTGACTTGCAATGAAGTGCCGGTGGGAGATTTCACTTGTGCATAGTTCAACCATGAGGATTCGTAGCGTGCGCGTTAACTAAATTAATCTGGAACTCTGCACGATCTACGATGAACCTCCCGAGCTTCACCCACTCATCATCATTCACTCCGTGGATATCCTGTGAATTTTTTTTGTTATTTAGCTATTGCGGCATTCACAATCACATCTCTTTTTTTTCTTTACGCTGTTCACATGCGTGCGAGTTGACTCTTGTATCTATGCATACAGTCACTTAGGTGTATCATTTCAGGCTGAGTGTCTTAATGGAGAAACAACCCGCCCATCATGCAGGAGCTTGGCTTTCATTGTGCACAAATAGAGCAGCCCTGGACTGTGTACGCTTTTGCCGGACTTTTCTAAAATATCTTCTTTGCGGGCGACTGTGCCGTCCCTACAAAAGATACGTCTGATGAGATGTTGGTGGGAGGTGTCAGATATCACGGTGATAGGGATGACTCTTCAGAGATAGATTCTTGGAAAGCAAATACTCACTCTGAGATTAGTTTTACCACTTCTTCAGCACCCCGTTCTCCCACCGTCCTATCACGAGGGCCTGAATTTGGATCTTTTCATGTTGGGGGGGGGGGACAAGTATGCTTTGCCCTTTGAATCTTTATGAATCTTAGTTATGAAGTTGTCATGTAATGTAAAATCATTTGCATTCTCTAAAAGGATCAGTAAACACGTTTTGTTTCCCCCTCTTGTGCAGATTTGTGGACTGGGCACTGAACGTATATGATGCAAGCATCCCAGATGAGTCCCGTATCTGCCTGGTGAAGGCGTTGTTGGAGGTGAGGTCACGTCTGTTTCAGTGAGAGCCCCGTTTACTTTTTTGTGTTGTATTATGGCTGTGGTCTGTCTACGTGTCCTTGTTTGGTTAAAAACTTGAAAATCAACTTAGAAAAGCTGGACAGTAGCAACGAACACATTGTACTTGTAGTTCTGCCCAACGAATTGGATGCCAACAGGCAGCTGGAGAATAGCGTGGCATTCCAAATCGGGCAGCATGTTGCCATCCGTGCCGTCCTAATTCTGTTATGGGCTTATTAGCCCGTACCCCCCATTGCCTTCCACTTAGCTGCTTTGTCATTGTGCTGCTGTCCATGAAGGCACTGGCTCACTTACCAGCCACGGCGTTTGCGTTTTAGCAGGGCAAAACTGCAAAAGCACTTTTGTATGTAGACCTTTGCATGCATTAATTAATATAGGGTAGTCTAATCTAATCTTGAGTCTCTGTCTCTGGCATGCTTGATAGTCACACATTAGTGTCAGCATGTAAAACAGCAGGTTGTAATTAAAGGGGCACTGAAGCACTTTTTAAAAAAATTGAGGTTATCATGCTATTTAATCATTTTTCGTACGATGAACGTGAAAATCAGGTCGAAAATTGGCATAAACTTGAGCAAATGACCCTATTTTGGCAAAAACGCGTGCCGCGCGTCATGGGCGGCATTGGAAACGTCACTGCCTATGATTGGTTGAGGAGTTTCATGACGTCATCGTGAGTGCCTCGGAGGAGCCGACTGCCACGGCTGTGCAAGTGCGCACGCGCCGACCGGCCGTGCGTGTTTTATCAGTTTTTTTTCTTGCTGCATATAAGCATATCACTATTATATGGCTAACTGTAGCAATTACGATGAGTTTGTGCATAGCCTCCTATATTTTTTCATGCCCGCCGAGTGGCGAGCGGAGCCAGGCGCTCCGCCCGTACCTTCTATTTCATGCGCTCGCCACCACACGGCGCTGTCACCCCATACCCACTCCCAGAGCAGACGACGCGACTACGCTGTTGCGCGCGTGCTTTTGGAGAGGAACTTGCGTTCGTATTAGAGATGGAGGTGTAAAATAAATGCGCAGGTTGCATTGGTGTTTCTTCATGATGCACAGGGGTGATGGAAAAAAAAACGCGAACAGTGCGGCGCGATCTTTGCATCCCGCTGTGACCCTGGTGGGAATAAAAATAAAATATGCTAGAATAGTTTTATTCTAGTGGCTTTTAATTATCATGCAGGATACAACCACCCGAAAAGAAATTCGAAACAGCAGAGAATGTAGATGCCGCACTTTTCGCGTTTCTTTCCATCCCCACAGTACATTGAAAGCAAGCAACACGAGACATATTGTGAAAACTGGACCTTTCACTTAGGCCCCCAGCTGTGAGATCAAGCTCACAGTTTCAGGGTCTTTCGTGAAAGCGGCTTTATTTCGAACACTTTGGCGACGTCATGTTTGTCCGTCGCTTTCAGAGCGAAGTTGGTGAATATTGGGCGGAAGAACTTTGTCAGCAACAGTTTGAGCAAATTCTCCTGGTGCCCTGGCTTCGAACACATCAAAGCTTTGTGCTCGCGGAGGATTTCAGCAGCATTGTTCACAGCCTCCTTTAGAGGGTGATGCATACGCCTTCTTGTCGCTAGAAGAACTTCGACGAACTTCTGTAGTGCGTACAGAACATCTAGAAGTTGTGCGGACGGGTAAAGAAGTCCACCACGGTCTTGGTGTTTAATGAGCGAGTCCGATGGGGTCGAGGCGTTTGGCTTTGTTAAGAGCGCGAAGCACTCCTCACATTCGATGTTTTCTCGTACGGCTCTTGCGAGGTAGCCACCGACCATAGCCAATGCGGCCACATCTGGAGTGGGAAGTAGAGGCTTATCTCGGTTTAGCCGCTCTATGAGCTCTCTACGTGCATCTGCAGGGAATTCCTCGCTGGTTTGCACCTTTGTGTTTTTCTGTTGCGGCAGCGTTGACAAGCAATTACTCTCTTCTGCTGCCATTATGTTGCTTGTACTCGACGCCGATGCGACACCGGTCTTGAGGGTTTTCTCAATGCCTGTGAGCACGGCACGGACGTCCGTTTGATCATTTGATCCTGCTGATTTCCTCAGCCAGCCAAAGAACGACTCGATAGGGTCCGATGACATTTTCCTCGTCAAAACGAAGTGAAAAGACATCTCTTCAAGAAGATATCTAATGCACTCAACGTTCGAACGAGTTGTGATCACAAGACCCTCGTAAGTCTCTTTGGTTAGGAAGTTCTTTGCCAGGCACTGACTTTTGAGATCGGCCAGGTAGTCGAGGAAGCTTGTCTCCAGCCAGATTAGCCGCTCATCGCCTGCAGATTCAAACTGCTTGCAGTCCGCATTCTTCTGATGTATGTGCTGGGTACAGTTACTCACGTCCATGAGCACGAACCAGCGGTGCACGGTGTCCATAAATTGCACCGTCGGTCCGACACCCGCGAAGCTTGCGTCGCACGTGTGGCCCGCCTGCTCTTGCAAGAGCTTCAGTGCAGCTGTCACGGGAGGAGAAAACACTTGCACTGCTCTCTGCACGTTCATTTTTTCCATATTCGTAGGGAATACGTGCTTTCTCGTCAAAAATCGTACTGGCTTTACAAGGCTGCCTTGCTGCATTTTGTAGAGGCTCTTCAAGTGGTTCGATGATATTTCGCCGCCTTTTCCGATGTCACGGGACAAAAACTGTGATCGCACGTTTTTGATCAGGTGGCACTGATCGAATGCAAGAAAGAGCTTTCGATTCGGTTTTCCAGGGTGGTCAGTGCAATGCTTGAGGCTTCCGTTGCACAGAAGTTGCATAGCCAAGACATTGATCTTGTGGTTGTCTGTGACAATGCGCACGACGATAAATCCTATTTCCTCAACTTCCTTCAGAACGTGTCTCATGAGCATGTGCAGCTCACGGCCTGTGCAGTTTCTCGTGAAAAAGTACGCCACGGGTATTTTGAACGAAACTGAAAGGCCGTTAAGGACGAAACACAAGAGTGAGTTGGCCAGCACAGGCTCATTTGTTGTTTCTTTGGGAAAGTTCACACCATAGTCCACCTCACCGATGAAGGCATCTCTTTGCTTGTGATAAAGTAGCCGTTGTTTGACTCGCATTTCGTCTACAATTAAAGAGCATGCCCTCGCTTGCAACGAGGGATGAGAAGCGAGTTCTGCAGACAGCCTTTGCTTCACGAGTTCGGTCACGCCAACTTCTCCACGTGATGAGCCCATAAAGCGCTCGAGGGTACTTCGACAGGGAAGCCGAAGAATACCTGTGCTCCTTACGTGTTCGTATGCACGAGTCGAGAGGTTACGCAACACCACAGCATGACGCACTGTCAGCTCAGACCACGTTGGTTTCTTCTTCGCGAAATTCTGAACTTGTTCCACTAATATTGAAGCAGCCAGGTCTTTCTCTTTCGCTTTCTCCACAACTTGCAGGAATGCAGACACATAGCATTCTTCCTTGAGCTTTTGCAGTTCCTGTTTGTACTTGTCGACGGTGTTCTTGAGCCGCTCAATTCGCGCGTTCAAGTCTCGCTCCTTACGTCTCCACTTTCGTTTGTCCATTGCTGAAACCGAGGATAATGACGACACCTGCACAGCTCTGTCCACCTGCACGGTCGCAGTAATGCAGCGCTCGCTTGCGCCGTTTTCCAGAGGTAGCGGCAGTTCGCTTGCGGTGCAATCCATCAGTGACAACTCTTGAGAGGCGACGTCGACGGACGGCAAGTCATTGCCAGGAAGTGAAAGAGTCTCCAGTTGGCTCTCAACTGCTCTTCGTTTCCGCGGTGGTGTGTTCACTGGCGCAGCTGCCTCGCGTTTTCTCACAGACGCGTCGCTTCTCTCTCTCTTTTTCGGAGGCTGCAGGTACGGAGGATACTCTTCGAAAATGCTGGGAACAGCGTCTTTCTTGAGTTTGCGAATTTTGCAGCCCTCCTTGAAGTCGGAGGAACCGAAGTGTCGGCTGCATACAGTCGAGTAACACGACGTCGTATTCGGTGTCCAGTCGTCCCGAGAAATGACCTTTAGCCATTTCGCTCGAAGTTCCGGATCGCTTGGTATCTCGTGGAACGATATGCCCGGCGTCCGTTGTTTGCTCGAAGACTTGCAGCGTGGTACGCAGCAGTACGGCATCTTGTCGGGTACAGAGCACCCTTACTGATTCCACACTGCAGATAGAAAACCGAATTGGTATGTGAAAAGTAATGCAGCATGAAATATGCACCGTAAATCACGGTTCTTAGAGTAGCAAACAATATAGGTTGTGACGGCGCTAGCAACTCACACGTGGACCCGTAGAATAGTAAACAAACGGTCGCTTCATTCAGTGGCACTGAACCTTAACGATCAGAACGCTGTTAGAACAATAAACGTTCATGTAAATAATTCAGTGTACAATGCTCAAGGAATTAAAAGCGACAATTTAAAGCTATGTATTAAACGTACTTCCACTTGCAGCGTTCCGAATTTGTGCTACGATGGCGTAGGGCTGCCTCTTACACTTACACCAGAGACCACGTTAACATTAGCGGTCAGATTTGCAGCGATATGACGTTCTTATCACGTTAAATTGCACATACCATTTGTTGTTTTTGAATCTTTACAGGCCGCGTTTTATTCCGCGAGCACTGCACACATTGTCTGCGAGTTCTGTCATGCTTCCCTGATAGTCCAAACAAAAAACATAATTAAAACCGTTGCTTCCGCAAGACACACAAGCTTACCTGCGGCAAACACGACGGACACGGAACAACTTTTGCTTGTAGAGCCACTTTCGTAGGTACTTCGAGGGCTTCGAGGTGCCTCAACACGTTGCAGCGTAGCGAACTATGCTGACTATGCTTGGTACGCTCCATAGCATGTACGGGCAAGTATGGGCTGCGAGCGCCCCTTGCGGAGAAGGCGGGCGTAAATCGAGGAGGAAGAGGGAGGGCAGCGGACGGCCTCCGCCGCTCCACTGCGCGGGCATGAAAAAATATAGGAGGCTATGCTGGGAATGAGACAGCAGAAGTCGGCTTTTAACACTTCTACTTCTACTAACGTTTCCTACTGGAACATGCCAATGGCTGCTAATGGGGAATGAGAGACAGAAGAATTCGGCTTTTAGTTAACGCGCACGCTGCGAATTTTTTTTATTGTTCAACAACGCACAGGAGAAATCTCCCACCGGCACCACCTTGGAGGTCAAAGCGTAAGACTGGTTACGCACTACGACTACGACTACGACTACGAGGGACGAACGGGTGCCGCTTTAAGGAGCTTCGCCCCTAAAAATGTCGCCCGCAACTTCCCAAGGAGAACTCGAGTAAATGCGTCGCCGAGTGGTGGGGGTATCGCGTGAATGTTGCGTAGTTGGGTATGGTTTGGGAATGCTTAATTGTTATTTCTTCTTTATTATTCTTATTTATTGAATGAAGGAGGAGCGCCTCGTTCCATCGCATCTACTCAAGTCAAGCAAAGCGTCAAGTCAAGCGAAAGCCAAATAAAGACACCCTTGACTGAATTCCGAACGCGCGCTCCGCCGCTTATATACACACCGCCCGCGTTCGAGGGAGAGGAGTATGGGGGAGAGGTCCGCAAAGACGCCTTTGTCTGAATTCCGAACGCGCGCTCCGCCACACCCCCACTGCGCATGCTCGGCTTGCTGAACGCCCGGTGGGCCGGCACGAGAAGAGGAGAGCATGCGCAGTAGGGGTGTGGAAGGCGCCGCCGCCGACGCCGAAGCGCGACATCGTGCGAGTAAGAAATGCTCCGCATTTAAAAACTATACCGCTGAAGGTGCTCCGCTTCTCCCCGTCGTTCCCCAAACACTTAGGCCTGTGATCCTTCGCGCCATGCATGATGACATCACAGCAGGTCACCTTGGTTTCGCTCGGACGCTGCGCCGGCGTCTCTACTGGCCCCAACTCTGGAAGACAACAAAACAGTACGTTGCCAACTGTGCCACCTGCCAGCGTCACATGCAACCAACCACGCCGCCTGCTGGTGCCTTGCAGCCTGTTAAGCCGCCGACACTTCCCTTTCAAAAGATCGGCGTTGACCTACTTGGTCCGTTTCCGAAATCTGCAACCGGGTACCGCTGGATAATAGTGTGTGTGGACTACCTGACGTGGTATACGGAGACAGTGGCGCTCACGTCGGCTGCAGCGGCTGGCGTCTCAACTTTTATACTGCACTCTGTAATTCTTCGTCATGGTGCTCCGCGAGTTGTGATTAGCGACCGGGGACGACAGTTTACAGTAGATGTTGTTGAGGAGCTGATGCGTCTCTGTGGTTCTGATTGTCGGCACTCATCCCCATACCATCCGCAAACGAATGGTCTGACTGAGCGCACAAACCACACCCTTACAAATACGCTTGCCATGTATGGGTGCAGTGACCATAAGAATTGGGACGCTGTTTTGCCATTTATCACGTACGCATATAACACAGCGAAGCACGAAATCACGGTGTTCACAATCTTCTTTCTTCTGTACGCAAGACATCCCCAGAGTTTTATGGACACAATACTTCCGTGGCCCCAGCACGGTGACGTTTCGATGGCCCGGATTTTATGCAGCGCTGAGGAAGCTCGTCGACTGGCTCACCTAAGGATCCTTTCCTCACAAGACCATGCCAGAAATCGATATGACGCTCGACATAGGCCCGTCAAATTTTCTCCTGGTGACTTCATTTGGTTACGGACACCGCTTAGAAGAAAGGGCTTATACAGGAAGCTTATGTCAGGATATTCCGGCCCATACGCCATAGTAAGGTGCTTGACTGATGTCACGTTCGTCATCGCTAAAGTGACCTCTCACGACCGGCGCTCACGTAAGACACAAGTAGTGCACGTCGCCAGACTGAAGCACTACCACCATCGGAGCACCTAACTCGCTCGGAGA
This sequence comes from Hyalomma asiaticum, assembly GCA_013339685.2. NCBI lineage: Eukaryota > Metazoa > Arthropoda > Arachnida > Ixodida > Ixodidae > Hyalomma > Hyalomma asiaticum. The sequence goes on along the minus strand of CM023490.1, from coordinate 54,011,092 downwards.
GCTACTTATGTCCCCGGGGAGCTTGTCAGACTGCGCGGGGGAACCAAGAAGAGGAGAAAGAAGGTAGCGCGCGAAGAGCGAGCCACCACTGGCTGACCGTTCTGTCCCTGCTCCACCTTGTAAATAAATCCATACCATCGTCACAGTTTTTTAAGCGTATTGAAACTACGGGCGTAATGAAGAAACGCACGGATTCTTCCATGAGCAATATGACCCAGTACACTTGCGAAGCCCGCCTACGGAAGGAATGAAGCTAAGCACAAAGCACTTCGCAGCCCACGCGTTAAGAGACGTGTGGAAGACATAACATAGCGGCAGCCATTTTATGGTGGAACAATGGCGGCTTTGCCCTGGCCGTGTACTTGCTGCGTGCTGTGTTCCCGTGGCTTGTGCTGTTCTGTAGGTGTTCCACCGTGCCGTGGTGAACTGCTAGGGTTCAACGGTGCCGTTTCTTCATTAAGCATTCATAACCACGCAGCGTTCTCCCGGCATATAACGTAGCAAGAACGAGGAATGGGAAGACATTCGCGGATTGTCGGTGGATGATGGATTGGCAGTGTTCATTGAAGTCTTGCAAGGTAGTATGATAGAAGGAAAGGCACAATGTCGCACAAGATGTGCCATGAGCGCTTGGAACTGGGATGCAGGAAATGAAGCCGCAGTGCTTTTCTTGGGGCATGTTAGCAACATAGCCGCGCACAGGGTGTATCGCGACGCCATCGCGGAAGCATTTACAGCTTTGTGTCAGTACGCCTTCAACGCGGACGTTTGCTGACAAAGTAGAGTGCTAGCGCTCATAGTGGTCGCAGTTGCCACGGCAATCACAATCCGCACAACTTGTCGTCATGTGCAGACCGTGATGGGCAGAGCCCAGACCATGCTCGAGTCGGCCGACGATTGTGACCTGCTGCTGTCGGTGTGCGCGCTGTCGCTGTGGGCTGCGGAACAGGACCCCGAGGCCTATGCCGCGTCTTACTTCCGCGACGCTGTCGACATCCTCGTCGGGTGGCACATCGACGCGCCTTCGGAGTCCTTGGCCCGGCGCACTGGCGAGGCCCTCGAACAGCTGGGGCCCTTCTGGGCCGCCGACCCAAACTTCTGTGCCACCCTGCTCGGACAGTTCGTCGAGGATTTGGAAGCGTACGCCGAGGACCTCGTCAATGTGAGTGAGGTTGCAGTTCCCGCGTGAACTGCTTGAGTGTTGATACAGTAAAACCTCGTTATAACGAAGTTGAAGAGGGAGTGGTAATTACTTCGTTATAACCATTAGTTTGTTATAACCAATATCAATTTCATCTATAGGAATTTCAAGGGGAATTGCGATTGCTTCGTTATATCCGATATTTCGTTATATCCGGGTTCGTTATAACGAGGTTCTGCTGTATTTGAGTGGTCTTTCGCAGGGCTTGTTTGTACAGTGTAATGTATTGTTACGAAGGGCTGCAACAGAAGGGTGTTATTAACAGGAAATGGATGTTGGTGATGTCGCAGTTCGGTCTCCCAGCTCTTCGTAATCCTCTTCCACCTTTCTGCCAAATCACTTATTCTATGTGCGTTACACTATGATTAAGGAGTGGAGTTCAGTAAGATTGAAAGCAGGGGGAGTTGGTGATTGATCATCATACCATATTGGTGAAGCAGCGCACTTTAGACGAGGACAAAAATGGGACATGAAAGAAGTGACACTCGCTCCTTGATTAGGCTTTAGTGCATCTGTGTCTACACTACGCTCTGATACTGTGCTGTTCTAATCAACGCTACGCTGGCACACCTAACACAAGTGCCAAATACCTGTGTTTTGTGTTCTTTCTTGTCCCTACAAACACATGCCATAATCCCACACTATGTTGAGTGTGTTTGCTTGCCTGACCATATAAAGGGGACAGATAAGGTAGGCCAGTGAAGCATAGGGTACTCAAGAGTATGCAAGAAAGCCACACAACTGTCATCCAGCCGAAAACTATGAATACCGTATTTACTCACGTAATGGACGCACTCACATAATAAATGCGCCCTCAACCTTAGCAGTCAAATTCAAGACTTTATTTTGTTCTCCCGTGTAATAAATGCACCCCCAACTTTGAACCCCTGCAGTCCCGCAAACAGCCGCACATTTGCTTTACCACCTTACTTGACACTGCTTCCCTCTATCCACGGTGTTCGGGAGCCGTCCGGTGCGGCGATTTATAACTCCCGTGTCCCTATTAATCTGCCCCACGTTGCCCAGTATAACCTAACCTAACCTACGTCATTTATTTGTTGCATTCCTCAGTGCTGTCGCAGCTCCCGCATGCTTGTTGTGGTGTTCTGCCACGCGTGTGGTGGCAGGCTGGCGCAGATAAGCCTAAGCATAATCGATGTGTATGGTCTCCAGGATTGCCACGATGCAATTTTGGACTTCATGCTTAAGGCGCACTACATAGAGGCTCAGCACAGATGTGGAGGAGAAATGCAGTGGTGAGCTGTTTTGCATGCGGTGATGGGAAACGGGTATTCTCCCGTTATGGCCACCCACGATTGCTACCGAACACTGACGTGCATGAGCATCTCCGACATTGCATAGGCGACAAAGCGACCTCAGTTGGCTGCAAGCCGACCAACCCGGCGCAGCGAGGATCATTGGCCTATGCATCGAGTGTGTTGTGGTGTCGTTGCGGTTCGGACCAGTGGCGATATAGAAACTATAGAAACACTATGCGCAGCAAAGACAGCCGCGTGCCGCTCATTCGTTCTGCTGTCGACCATTCGACAGCTTCGCCATTCTTCTGGTTTCGTGGCACTGTGGACAAACCACGCGTCAAACAGAAGCGAAATGCCATCGTAGTGGAACAAAACGCAGATACCACAAAGGCTGTTGAGGTGAGCGCCAAGTCTCGTGGTACTGTCGCCATATCTCTTTATTACTGTTTTCTTTAAATAACGAGCTTCATCGTACGCATAAGCATTACTGTTGGTCGTAACAGCATCTTTCTTGCGCATTAAAATGTTTTGCTCGGGCCAAAAAAGTTTTTGTAAAGTTTACCCTGCATAATAGACACACCCCCCCAACTTTGCTTCTGTTTTTCAGGGAAAAAAAGTGCGTTCATTACGCGAGTAAGTACGGTAACTTCACTACCTTGCATAGCTTCGTTACCATTTATGCACATTTTAAAGTCTGCTCGATTGTAGGTCGACCCTGCCAAAAAGTCAAAAGAAAAAACTTCCTGGCAGTATAGTGTCGGTTTTGATTGTAAATCGACCCTGTAACTTTGGATTTCAAATATCAACAGAATGGGTCGACCTACAATTGTGTTAATACAGTAGAACCCCGCTGTTACGTTCCTGGCCGCTGCGTTTTCCCGGCTGTTACATCGTTTTTGGCCGGTCCCGGCATAGCTCCCATAGGATTCAATGCATTAGGAACCCCGCTGTTACGTCGCAATGTGGAAACGTTCCCGCATGTTACGTCGCGAATCGGCATTCCAAGCGGCCACTGCCGACGGAAATAGTGACTTTTCACGTAGCTTGACTTGGCTTGACTGTAGGATTCGCTGCACAATGGGCGACGCCAATTACGTTTCCAGCTTCCGCCATTTAAATTATGGCACAGCGATGCAAACTGTTGGTGATGGAATCGCGTACAGTGTTTACGTTTCCATCGATGACGCCATTGTCACCTCTGAGGTTTTCTCTGTCGACGAAATCGTAGCCGAGTGTGCCGATGCGTGCACTTAAAGTGCTAGCACTGAAATAAAAGTGTGTGCCGATCACCACTTCTCTCATTTTTCCATTTTTCCCATTTCTTGGCTCTTACGTTTCCCGGCTCTTACATTTATATTTTACGGTCCCGTGAAAAACGTATCAGCGGGGTTCTACTGTACCATATCTGTGACTTCCATGGGGTCATCCCCATGAAATTGGACCTGAATGTCACATGTCTTCTTATTCATTTGCACACCTAGCTGCATCTGCATTTGTTTAGTGGTCTTGTGGTGGAACTCATTTTGTTTGTTGTTTTGCATGTCAACCTTCTGCTTTCAGTGAGGAAGTACGAAGAGCCTATTGGCAGTAGGGATGAGGCGAGCCTACAATCTCCATGTGACACTTAAATGTGCTCCGTTTTTGTGCTTGGTGTGGCTCCTGCCAGCTGAAATTTGTCCGTTACATCTCTCTCCATTTTCATTTTTCATTTAGCAGTTGCAATACAATTCTCAAAAATTTACCTCGTGATCCCCCCAGGTAAATTTTGCTGGCATAATTTTCGATTACAGGTTGTTGTTGCTTTTCTTGCTATTTCTAGAAGCAGAAAGAAATGTTCTGTTACCAGTGGGGGATTTTGAATTTTTTTATTTCAGTGCTATTTTTATTTGGTTCATTTTGAGTGCTTTAAATTCTTTGGGTGCCTCTGTACGAAACGTGTTCTGAAAGACATTTTTCAGTGATCTTGCTGTCCAAAAAAGGTTAGTTAGCTCCGCGCAGCCAAGCAAATAGTGCCGCCATTTTCAAGGTTATGGCAAGTATGGAAAAGAAGAAATTAAGAGGCTATTTTTGTGTTGGACCAGTTTTAAACAGTTCAGGTCCTCGCTAGATGTTTCTATTGCATGATGGCTTTCTCGCTTGCGCAGTTCCACACGATGTGCTAACACTAAAAACCATCGCCTCTTCTTACCATTTGAAAGAAAATGTTATGTAGATGCTCGCTGTGTAAATTTGTGGCATGGGACAGCATTACAGATGTATTTGGGTGCCGCCATCTTGGATTGGTAAGTGGCCGCCCTGCCACGGTGGTCTAGTGGCTATGATACTCGGCTGCTGATCCGAAGGTCGCGGAATCGAATTCAGGCCACGGCGGCTGTATTTCGATGGAGGCGAAACGTTGAGGCCCATGTACTGTGCGATGTCGGTACGCGTTAAAGAACTTAAGTGATTAAAATTTCCAGAGACCTCCATTACAGCGCCCCTCATGATCATATTATGGTTCTGGGACGCAAAACCCTAGGAATCAATCAAGAACTGGCCATTTCTTTTGTACAGGCTGAGTACTGTTACTAATTATCAGTGCTATCTTTTCATTGAGCACTACAGTAGTCTTACACGCGTGAATGTGGACGTACGAGCGCATTCCTTGTTTCGAGGTGACGTCACTCTGACATCACGCCACTTACAACTGAGAAATCGGTGCCCATGAATCAATGCAAAAACCGTTTATAGATGTGAGCCTGGCGCTATGTGCTACACCTCAGCTGCTTGCAATTAAATACCCGACACACACGGGCACACTAAAGTACTTTGGGTAAGGGGACATCTGCCGGAAAGGTGTTCATGCACCGGGACACACAACAACCTCCCAGCAAAGTTTCTTTGCAGAAAGGTAGATCATGAATCTACTTTTTGAGTGTAACAAACGTATGCTCACCAACAGTGTAGAGGACTCGGAAACCAAAGCGAACTTGTCGCAGAACTACGGTGCCCCATAAGCACTTTGTCACCTTGCAAATACATTTTAACTTTTAGCCGTATTGAAAGTTGTCGCACTGCGAAGATTTATTTTTTGCCACACTTTTGAATGCTTACGTCGCCACCATGCGGTATTCCGACAGTGTCAGCTGCATCTTCATCTTCGCGGGTATTGTGGCGTAAGACAAAACATTCACATTATAAGCCATCAGCAATAAAAAAGGTGCTTTTAAGTTACATAATCACCAAATTTAATTAAACTCACAGCTTTTTAATAATGTTTTGTACCTTTCTGCTTTAACAAGCATCACCATTTCTTGCGGCATTTGTCTTGGGAACCACCTCAAAAATACGCTGCCGCATGCCATTGACGCAACTAGTTTCTGCAAAGGTTGCTTCAGAGTACAGAAAGGGGTTCACTACAAGGGACTTCCTGTGTGTCAGGGTTATAAGCCTTCTTCCTTGGAGGTACTGCTGATGTGACACTACATTGCCGTAGCATTAGTAATGTTGCTGAAGATTTTCAAGCTGGTGGAATGTCTGTAAACAATTTAGCATAGTGTTTGCAAAGTGGAAGAGGTGATAATGTCATTTATTTTGCCATTTATTTGTGTTTGTTGTTTTGAAAACTTGGATTTTTTTATTACTATTTGTACCTCCAGAAAAGGTTCCCTCCAACAGGTTTTAAATTTTTTTACTTGTGTAATATCAAACAGGCAGAACTCACGTTTATCTCTACATGACTTTATGGTTTGCACCCCGTGATTTGTCTATATATAGTAGTAGGAGAAAGGGAATGTGTGCTTTTCGTGTGCTTGGGTGTTTTGTTTTCTCTTCTTCAGACAGGCAAGAGCTATTTTGCTTGCATTGAATGCACCACGCACGCTTTTTCCATGCACTCTGACCCCCAATGCAATGCCTTCTTGTATCACCTAGCGCAAGTACAAGATTGGGTTCCGACATCCACGCCCTGCCTTTTTGTGCGTGAGTGCATGATTTCCCTCCCCATCCTTTTCCTTCCTCCATTGCTCTTTACAAGTGCTGTGGTTGCCTTTGGTGAAGGGAGGCTGAATGCCAAGCTTGAAGCAGCTTGCTGCATGCCATCCACCATGTTCTCGCTATCATGCCATGCACGGTATGCTTAACTTTTAGGCGGAACATGTGCACATTGTTTTGCCATTATAATTACTCTTGACATATAACTGCCAGCAGTAAAAAAAAAATCTGTGTGTACAGTCAAACCATGATATAATGAATTTGGATATAACTAATCATCGGTTATAACGAACCTAACAAAAAACAGTGCAGTCAAACATGGATATGTTGAACCCACATATTTTGAATTAAGTATTGTCTGTATTGAACTTGTAAATTGTCCTCTTGAAAGTTCTATGTGGAAGTTTAGAAATTCGTATGATTACATCGAACAGTATAATACCTGCCATTGGATATATAGAACGCCACGCGGGCTGGAAGGTGTGCTTCAGCCTTCGCTGCACCCATGAGCTCCACGGTACCGCATCTCCAACGATACCCAAAACGCTCGGAAAATGTGGGAGTGAGAGGAAAGGAAGGACTGTATTCGGCTGTGCACATTCTCAGACTTGCAGAACAGCTTTTTTTTTTCATAGTATTTTCTCTCTCTGCCTGTCCCCATAAGCTAAGAGTTGCAGGGACGAAGGCGCCAGCGGCCTCCTCCTTTTGCCCTCTGTTTTTGTTGCTATTTCATTAGTTTTGCTCTGCCAAACGCAGCCTGTGCCTTTTGTGCATTGCTGTTGCCTTTGGAGGTAGCCACTGCGAGCGCTTTGTTGGCAGCATCCATTGAGAGAGCCTTGGACGCCTTGGAACTGTCCACATTCTTGTGTTTCGTGCATGTTCTTGCTTTGCGTGCTTGTTGTGCATGGCAGACGAAGGTGCGGCGGACTACTAAAATTTTCTGGTTCTGTACGCTTTGTATGCATCTCGCGACACATGACTGGATGGTGGTGGGCTGATGAGAAAGCAGTGGCTGTACCAAGCATAGGCAGCATCAAGAACTGCAAGAACCTGGAGAGAGAAAGAGAGAGAGAGTAAACATTTATTTAAAACAGAACCTGGACTTTGTGACAAAGCTGAAAGCCATTCAGCATGTTGATGCGGGTGATAAAAATTTGACGTTTGTAGGGCACCTTGGGATTCCTCGGAGCACTCCGAGTACCTTGTTGAAGAACGAGGTGGACATAAAGTCAAAAGCATCGAAGCAGCACACGTCGGGAGCTTGTCGTGTGCACGCTCCTGCCCACGAGAAAGTTGAATAGGCTCTCTATGTGTGTTTTTTAGAGGTCTGGGCTAAGAACATTCCGGTGGACTGCCAGACGGTAATGGCCAAGGTCAAATGGTTTGCTGCTGCACTCGGTGAAGACATCTTCTCCAGAAACACCGGGTGACTGTACAGGTTTAAGAACCGCCGTAACATTGTTGGCAAAACCATTTATGGCGCAAGCGAAGCCATCAGCAGCCAGGATATCCAGTAGTAGATTTCTGAAATCTCTTCGGAATTTTCTCCCGCGGAAATCTTCAATGCTGACGAGACCGGCTGTTTTGGCAGATGCTGCCGAGCTCGACATCCAGGGCAGCACTTGTCGCGGGGCCAAGATGAGCAACGCCTGTATGAGCATCCTGCTTGCAGATAGCATGGACGGCTCTCGAGACCTCCAGCCCTTTGTTGTAGATTACACGCTCACACTCCACCAATGAAGTGGCAGCAACATTCAGTTTGATTCGCCGTTGTTGCGGCGATATGGACAGCCCTGGATATGGATGCACCTGGACGGCCTCAATAACATCGAGGCCAGCATCTTACATTTCATTTCCAGAACAAAGAAGCAGTCCAAGATGCAAATAAAGCAGATAAAGCTTTCTGCAAGCAGCATTTGCAGAGCATTCTGCAAGCACTTGCATTACATGCAAATAAAGCATTCTGTCACATTGTGTGTGCAGGATTAGTTTCGGGTTCGATATATCCATGTTCGACTGTATAGCATTGCAAATTGTTGGGACATAATGAAGCTATTTTGGTGTCACTCATGTTGAATTATGTTATAGCGTGGTTTCAGTGTACTTCAGCTGACAGTCTGTGTAGAAAAGTCGGTAGAATCAGTGGTGTGTAGCAATACCTTCTTAGCTTGAACTGTCGTATCTCACTACAGTGGCCAGAGTCTAAATTTTGCCACAATGTTGGATTATTTGCTGCATGTGATATGTATTTTAAGTAAAATGCCAGTGATATGATCGTAGCTGGTACAAATTTCTGCAGCACAGCCTTAGTCGCTTTTGCACTATTAAAGCCAAATTTTCTTAAGATTTTGTCCAAGAAGTGCACCATATTGAAACCTGCCATATACCACAAGATGGAAATAACTCGGTCGAACGTCACGTTAAAGCAAAGAAACAATCTGAGTTATGGCACACTTGTTTACTGTCATCACTTTTTCTGTATTGCAGTATGGCTCGTTTATTACGTTTAAAGAATCGAGCTGTCACGCCATGGCCACTATGCATTGCTTCAAATTGCACTTTGCTATAGTTGCATTAAAAATGCATAATTTTGTAAGAACACGAAGTTGTAAAAATTTATGTATTTTAACTCATTATATAATGTGAATTTGATTATATTGAAGTTTGTGTATCGTAGCTTAACCGCACACGCATGTGATACCCCGTGTTCTCTTTTTCATTGCCTCCCTTTTCTGGGAAGCAAATTACTACTAGGTGCTTGTCACATTACTACATAAGTCCTTGCATGTTGGGTATAATGGAGGGTGCTACGCTCAACCCTGTCCTCGGTTGTTCAAGTGGGCTTTGGTTACCTTTTTAACAACCCCTCAGCGTACAACGCTCTTGAACAAAATGTTGCCAAAAATAATTCTCTAGTTCAAGGGCCCTAACTGACTTCTTTTAACAGCCAGAAATAAAGCAGATTGCTAGCCAGCACTTGCCAGAGCAGTCAGTATCACTAGCAGAAAAAGGAAACTCCAATGAGGCACCAATCCATTTGGTAACTGGCCATCTCTGTATTTCCTGGTACGTTATACATAGCCATACCTCTGTTTGCGTCTGATAATTCAAGCTTGATGATTCAAAGTCCTCGCTCCCCCCCGAAGTTTGAATTAATGAGAGTCTATTGTATTCTTTAAGACAATATGCACATAATGTACTGTTGAATATCCTTTGTGTTTGCTTTTGTTCTTGTAAGTATGTGTTGTGTTGCATGTTATGTTTGTTTATTTAGGGGGTGAGGGGGCCCCGAAGATGTTTTGAGGCTTCACACATTGTTGTTTTTTTTTTTTAAACATTAAGAAGCTGAAGGAACTGTAGTGGTTTGTCGGAACGTCTGAATGGCTTTTGTTCACCAGCACCTGTGTGGGCTGGTCCTGATTGCCAGTGCTAATGCATACGCAGGCTGTTCTTCGTTTGTGGCTTTTGTCTGCTTGCACGTTCATGCGCTGGCATCCTTGGCGCCTTGGCCCGTGTACCGATATTTCAGTCTTGCCCGGTGGCAACCGGGATCAGCATGCTCAGGTGCTGGCAAACAAAAGCCATTAAGACGTTTGGCGATACGTTACAGGACATTGTGGACAGTAAACAGCGTTCAAGCCTGTCTAAGGGGGTCCACATTGTACAATTTATTTGTTCGACCTCATCGTTGCCAATGAGAATACCCTTAACACATGTTTTCCGTGTGTGTGCACTTCTTTATTGAGCTGTTTGTGCGCTGTTTTGCGGGGAAACAACAGGAGGATGCCAACGAATGCCTGGACAAGATGGCGTCACTGCTGCGCGTCTATGGCACAGTGGTGCACAGCCTCGGAGACCAGGCAGTCCAGGTTGTGACTTGGGAGCTGCTCAACGAGGTGAGACGAGCTACTTTGTTTGTCGGCTAATGCTTGGTTAGGTGCTAATGCTTGGTTAAATTGCCTGGAGTGCCTAAGCATAGCATTGAATCCAGTTGGTGCTATCAACTGGTGTATCATTGCCCCACCACGGTGGTCTAGTGGCTATGGCACTCAGCTGCTGACTCAAAGGTTGCAGGATTGAATCTCGGCTGTGACGGCTGCATTCGATGCAGGCGAAATGTTGAGGTCCGTGTACTGTACAATATCAGTGTATGTTTGAGAACCCCCAAGAGGTCAAAATTTATGAAGCCCTCAACTGCGGCATCTGTCATAATTATACGCGATGCGCAGCGCCTATAGGGGCACCACTGAAAGCCGCGTAGCGGCGGCCGTTGGAACCGCTGATGGGTCGCGTAGCAGACGCCTCGATTCACTGCAAGCATGACGGAAGTGCGCGCATGCGATTTGCCGCTTGTGCGCGTCAAAGATGGTTACTTTTGCGGCGATAGTGTGCGCAAAGGAGCTGCACTATATAATAGTGAACATGTGTCCGATGTCACAGCTGTGTGGGACGACAATGTCACCATACGTCCCAAGTGTTTGCCACAGACAAGCATCAACAAGCTTCCCTACGAAGTGGAGCTCATCGCACTGCTTTCTTTATAACATCCCGATCACTAATGCCTGCATGCGTTGACGCGTGAACCAACGTTTTTTCTCGACACAGTAGCTTCGTTTACGTGCCATCTGTTTATATAGTAGATTTTGAGGGATCGCTGTCGCACCGGCGCATGGATTTCACGGGTGCGGCCACGCGAAGGGTCATCGTTGGTAAAACTTCGAAACCAGCACGATAAACTTGTGAAAATATATCTCGTGAGCTTACGCTAGTGGCGCGAGACTGGGCCACTGCGGAGCTGGTAGTCACCTAGCTTGTTATAGCAGTTTGGCTGCGTATTTGCTAGGTTTTTTGCAAGCTATTACGAAGTGTTGCAAAATGGCGTTAGATTAGATTCTACATGATCGCCAAAGCCTTCAATGCGCACAGGTGCTATGCTTTACAGCCAATATGCACTAGTTGAGGCGAGCGCACAGCGAGCATTCTGCACCGGTGGTCACATTCCAATGCTATCAAAAGGTAGAATGCAGCCGATTTCGTGCAGCACACGTGTGATTCCACGGCGCTTTTGTAAAGGAGCCGTCACCTGCCCCACATTCTCTGGCACTGCGCTTTGCGCCATTCGTTTTCAAAGAGAGCCTAGGCATCGCGTCTTATCAGTACTAACAACCTAATGTGCATAGTAGCGTCTACAATGCAGGCGAGGCGACCAAGTGTAAACGTAGTAGCGTTCGCTGAAGACGTAGCGACATAAATGGAGAAATAAAACACGATAATCATTCTAACACTGCTGTTAACAAGAAAAAAGAAATAGCAGGCGCGAAAGAAGACGAAGTAGGATCGCGAGCGCGTGGCACGTGATGTTCTGGGTTTTTCTCTTTAGAAAAAAAATTACAGCATATCCACGGAGTGAATGATGATGAGTGGGCGAAGCTTGGGATGTTCATCGTAGATCGTGCCGAGTTCCGGATTAATTTAGTTAACGCGCACGCTACGAATCCTCATGGTTGAACTGTGCACAAGTGAAATCTCCCACCGGCACTTCATTGCAAGCCAAGATCCAGTGCATATATATATATATATATATTATATGGGTTGCCGGTGAACGCTTCTCCAACGCGAGCAGTCGGTATTTCTCAATCAAGAAACTCGCTAGGAGACGCTGCCTGCGCCAACGTTGTCTCTCGCGGGTGAGGGCGCGTTCTCCTCCTTTGCGAACCGGTAGAGCGTTCCTCTAAGCAGGCGCTGCTCTAAGAAAACATTTCCATAGCCTACGCGCGCCTTTCGCTCTCTCTCACAAGACAGCAGAGGCACGCGCCGGGAGAGAGAGAGAGAGAGAGAGAGGCACGCGCCGAGGGCGAGCGCATGCCTCCCAGCACGCGGGTTACGCCTGACAACTGACGCGTGACAAGGTTAGACTAAGAGGAGCTTCGCCCCTAAAACGGCATCGTAGGGTCTCGCTTCTCGGCGCTCTTCAGGCGTATTGTCTTCCGTCGCACTTCGAAGCCTGGTTTATTATTCACCGAAGTCCTCGGACTTTACACTGCTGTAAACAAAGCGCGATTGCTTACCTTCTGCGTTGTACAGCCGCAATTCACCGCTGCCGTCGCTCTCGCTCATGAAATATCACCGAAAACCTGTATAAGTGCGTTCCTGGCGATTTTTTGTGTGTGTTTGAGCAGCCGACAACGCAGCGGTTATTTTTCGCCATCTCTGAAGCCCTACAGAGTCGTTAAAACACGATGAAAACACATCCATTCGTGCACTCGCGTACACGCTCGCGGGAACACTACTCGCCCGGACCCACCAACGCTTCCGAGCCGTGGCGGCAGATGGCGTCGTCGGCGCTTTGCGCATTGCCTATACCGTGGTTTTGGGACAAATTAATGCAGGCCAAGATGCAGATGCAAATTGTTCTGCATGGAAAGGGTCCATTCTGTTCAAGCAACTGTTTACAGGATTCTACTGTACAACTTTCTGTGTTCGTGTGCTGCAAATGTCATGTAGAAAAGGGGCATGGCCAATTTGTGCAGTGTTTTAGCTTCGGTTGTGTCCCCAGTGTTGGCGAGGCATCTGTTTTTCTAACATGACTGATTTGAATGCAAAGAGATTTGGCAGCCATTAGAAATGTAGTCTCAACAAGTGTGTTACTTGCTGTTCGGTTCAAACTGATGTGTTCTTGGATCTTTTGCTTCTCCAGAACCTTCATGGAATGGCCAACTGTGTCCTGCAGGCAACTGAGTTTGCGCCCAGAAACTCTCTTCTCGTCTCAGGTGATTTTCTCATCATTTTGCTGTGGTGACTGCCCAATCCATTATTTTTTTTTTTGAGCACCACTAGCCTTGTATGTGCATGTAAGGTTAATAGGGCAGTTCACTCTGACAGGCAAGAGATAATTGAGTTTATAATCCCATAAAGGTATAGAACAACGCACATTCTTATTCATTTTTCTTCTGGCTTACTGAGCCTGCAATTTTTTGTGTAACTGTAATTTACTTCTACAGTTTAATTTAGTACTGCAGTATTTTTAGTATCCAATTTAAAGAACCAGTCACCAGGTTCGGGCTTTGCAAAGCTAGCAAGCTTATTGAATGCTTGGTGGCAATCATTTCCTGAAATGAAGCACCTGCGTGGCTTGGAGATTGTCAAACTTCAACGAGGCAGAATGCTGCACATCCTCCCATTGTTGAGAGTTTTGCTTGGAGAGTGAAAAGTCGGTTGCTTCCCATGCAGGTGTCATGGAGCACTCCTGGGAATTTGAATCGCACATGCATGCATACTGGCCGTTGTCCAATGTGGAGCATGCATTCCCACGGCTGGTAATGGACAGAGAAGTAAAATAGAAAGAGAAGAACAGAATTCAAGCCAGTCACACATCTTGGAAAGTGCTGGAAACAACGAAGCTATCTTTTATCATTAATCGCATTGTAACTGGCAAGGGTATAAGGTTATTGATGTCATGACCTATCAGCCACATTAGTCATCAAGTTGTGAATTCACTTACAACAGTACCAATTATAACACTATATCGGCTTCGGCTGTAACAGTGATCAGCTGCTGCACCATCAGCTTTAGCATTTTTCCTATGGTGAACTAACCTTCTTACAACAATGCCCATTGGTTATACCAGAGAAGTCTGGCCGCTGGGTGTGCCCTGTGTTGGTGCCAAGATGTGATGGAATGTGAAATCTTTGAAAAGAAAAGAAACTCTGGCCACTGCACAGGTGTGATTCTCATTACAAAAAGCTGCCCTGTCATTGCCATATAATAGAAACCAGCTATTCCTCCAGGGTCTGTGGGCCCTTCTTTCATTGTGCCACCCTCCCAAACAGGAGCTCTACCCTATAAAGAAAGCAACAAAGGATAGTGGCTACAAAGCTGGCCTTGGGAAACTTCCAACTAGCTTTCCAAGAAAGGCCTCAGTATAACTGCATAACCTCTCCAATTTTCATACGTCCTGGACCAGTATTTTAGCCATGACAGCATTTTATGTCCATCAGCAAGCTAAACTTTCACGGATGACCACGTACGAGCTTTTTCGGCACCGCACTGTTGCCGTTATACATTCCCTACGGCAGCCTCTGGCCACTGAACTGTAAAGGGAGAGGGTTGAAATGGTACTCCTGCTAAGAGACAGAAAGGAGAAAGTGGGGGTTTTTTTCTGTACAGATTAGGGTGAGTTCAGGCTGTTAGACATGTCCTTTGTTGTGCTCATTGCCATGCTGTGAAGCACACAGTGTGTGCGACTAGGCTCTTAACCATTCCTTACCTCTGAGGGGCATGCCACTGGATAATTCAATGTCTTCTAACATATTGAAGCAGCTAAGAAGATTATAATAGGCTCTCAATAATTCAAATCTAATCATTCAAACTTTTGATTCAAACTAATTTCAAATTTCAAACTAATTTCAAATTTTTCATTTGCCTGCTATGTTTTCAGTGTATTTAAAAGCTGCTTAATTCAAACTGCTCCATTTAGTTAATTCTGTTAAATCATACTTTCTGCTTATCCATACCAAAAATATCGGCTGTTTTGGTTTTTTCTAGCTGAACATTTGTGGTAATGTATCCTTTAACAGCCTGAAATTACGAGAATTGTATGCCAGCACTTGTCAAATCATTCAAAACAGCCAGCAGCAAACAGGAAAAGGACACACTGAGGTGGCAAGCGTATATGTGATAACTGGCCATCTCGGCTTGATATATTGCACCGAGTCATCCTGCCTGCTTCTGATAAACGTAATTCTGGGGTCCCTTCAAGTTTGAATTAATGAGCATCTACCGTATTTCAATAAAATGCTGTCCGGGCAAGACTGCTGCTTTTAACAATTAAGGAAAAATGCTAAGCGTGGTGTGGCCAAGGGACCCCTTTTGAAGCTGTTCCATTACGGGACACTCAGCCGCGGCAATTATACGCAGACATCCGGAGGCTAGGCAAAGAATGACGTTGCGTGTGTTCCAATGCTCACAGTAGACGGCTAAATAGACGGCTGCGTAACAGCGGCCATCTTAAGTCCTATTCCATTTCTCACGTAGACGGCAAAATAGGCAGCTTCGCGAAGACAGCATACGAAGAAAAATAATGCAGGCTACTTTGCTGTCCAAACAAGATGGCGGCTGTGAGGATTGCTTGAATATCCACGAACCTTGCTGGAGCGGTCGTCTGCTCGCAAATAGGCGCTTTCTTACGCAATTTATGTGAGCTGCATTGAGTTTTTTGTAGATTGGAACACAAAATAAGCAAAATTAACAAAAATTGTGAGCGTCTTTTTACTTTCTTTTGTCGACGCGAGATGGCACCTCGTCGTGCAAACGTCGTCCGGGCGCATTCCATTACTCGGACGAAAAGCACGCGAAGCTGTCTTTGAAGCTGTCGAGGTAGGCTGTCTACGATGCTGTCCAGAATTGGAACACAGCCGCTTATTCCACCGTGAAAGCTTATTTTATAGCTTAACCAAGGAAGGAGGGAGAGGGGAAAACAGGGGCGTAGTCTGCAATCCGTGCAGGCATCAACAGAAACACGAAGGGGGGAGAGGGGGAACGTGGCAGCGCGTTGTTTGCAACAGAAGCAACTTGAAACAGAGTTGTCTAAAGCATTGCAGCTTCCACTGTCGCACGACATAGGCCACCACCGCCAGTCATCACTGGCTGTGCGATTCTGCGATGTCCTTTGCGCAGCCAACCAGACGGTGGTGCTTCTGTGCAACCTGACCGGCCAGTGTCCCTCGTCCCTGGTGGACCTTCTGCACCTGCAGGCCCAGCTGGTGCTGTCCGAGGCGCACACCCTGTCCCTGTTGCGCCTGCTTGGGTCACTCGTCCAGCATCTCGGGGCACAGGTGAGTGTGGTGCAAGGCACGCACCGTGTACTTGGCATCGGTGACAGGGCTGTGTGGTACAGCCGAACCTCCATATAATGGATTATTCGTTATAACGAATTAAGTGGAGAAATAGCAGCAAATATACATTTGTAACAAATAATTGGATGTAACGAAGCTACAGTAGAACCTCGCTATAACAAACCCAGATATAACATACTATTGGATATAAATTTCCGTAGATCACATCGATATTGGCTATAATGAACTAAATGGTTATAACGAAGTAATTATGGCTCCCCCTTCAACTTCATTTTAACGAGATTTTACTGTATTTGTGTGTTGTTTACAGTTTGTTATTACGAGGTTTGGCTGTACTTGGCAATGCGTGCTCTGTGATGTCTCCTTTTGTAACAGCTGTTCAGGTTTCGTAGTGAGATATGATGTGCACCTTCACAAATTTTTTTATGTCGCACAAGCACTGAGCACAGGACATGCTAGCATTTAGCATTCTCAAAAAAATAATGAGATTTGCCGTAGGATGCACAGGCATGGAGTGCACACCCTTTAGCAAACACGTTTCCTATGTCATTCATTTTGTTTTCTTCAACATATCTTTAGGTAACCTTTAAGTGAACAGCGCCGTCCATTGATTTCTGGAGATTTACATCCCAGAATTACAACGTGATTATGACGGATGCCATTGGAGAGCTCTGGAAATTTCAACCCCCTGGTGAAACACATCGGCGAAACTGTAGAGTTGCCGATGTGTGCTAGGCACTGCCTACTGCATTTGCCTTTGGTTGTGCTAGGCTGATTAGCTTTCTTGAGGTCAGCGGCGCAGCAGACAGCACATGCAGTGTAGTGTGCTTTGTGCACTTGTCTCGTACAGCTAATCTCATTACTTCTCAAGATTATTAGACATGACCATGTGCTCAGTGCTTGTGTACCATAAAAGGTCAATATTCGCCGAGTGAAATACAGGCAAACCCACCTATGAGAATATTAAATAGCTGTGAAAGTTCCATTGTCAGGACTGAGAATTGTTTCATCTATGTTGCGCACAAAAATAAAATTGAGCACGACTGTGGTGTAGCTTTACTGACCTCATTTGTTCTTTGGTTACCTTAGAATTCATAGAAGAGTGAGATCATTGAAATTGCCTGTCGACCTTGCTTTGCAGAGCTGTTATTTTTCAACATTGTCTGCGTTGTTTCCTCCTCATAGATTCCGGTGCCTCTGGTGTCGCTGGCCTTTGAAAGCCGCTGGCGTCGCAGTCCACGGGCACGGGTGCAGGCGCAGCTGCTGTCGGTGCAGCATGCCATGCTGAAGCTGAAGAGTGTGGCCATCGTGGAGGAGGCTTACCGGTGCCTGGTGCAGAGCCTGGACGCGACCGGCATGGCGGCCA
Organism: Hyalomma asiaticum; assembly: GCA_013339685.2. Taxonomy (NCBI): domain Eukaryota; kingdom Metazoa; phylum Arthropoda; class Arachnida; order Ixodida; family Ixodidae; genus Hyalomma; species Hyalomma asiaticum. The sequence goes on along the minus strand of CM023490.1, from coordinate 53,993,440 downwards.
CTGCCCTGGCCCCCCTGTGCTCCCTCAGTCAGGTGGCCAACGCCCGACACTCCATCATCGGGGTGAGGAACTTCGGCCTTTTGAAAGATGTTGCACTCGCACCAGATGCGAAGGAACACTTTTTTTCTTGTCATTTATTGCTTCTGTGGAAAGTGAGACGGAGACATTATTTTGGAGTCGGCAAGTTTGCGGGTTGATCCACGTCCCACCTGTAATCCACATGCCGCTGCATTTAACTACCGCTTCTGCAGCTACTCGTGCCTGTCACTTGACCTTTGGAAATTGCACAATATGCACAATATGATGCCTGGCACGGTAGGCTGTTTTGCATGCATGCTCTTTGCTGTCCTCTGTTTGGTGACAAGGAGGCAAACATCTGGTTGCTTCATGTCGGCGGGCGTGCGTGCAGTTTGAAAAATGCGTTCACAAGTGCAGAGTGAATCTCGGCGATTTTACCATACTGGCACTTGCGAAAGTTTATTGGTCCAGCCTTCAAAAGTGGCAGTGCCGAAACTTTTGCGGAAGAACTTGCGTGTTATACGGAGTTAGAAAATACACGGCGTTCTGCAGACCTCATTGAAGTGCGTTGATATGATATCAAGGTTTCGCTGTACATGAGTTGCGTGCGGCTTTTGACTAAAAACTAGAGTTGTGCAAATAGCAAAATTTTGGGTGCGAAGCAAATTCAGATGCAGTAGAAGTTAGTTATAACGAACCCGGATATTGTGAACTATTGGATATAACAAAGCAATCACAATTCTCCTTGAAATTCCCATAGATTACATGGATTTTGGCTATAACGAACTAATAGTTATAACAATGTAATTGTGGGTCCCTCCTTCGGCTTCGTTATAAAGAAGTTTTACTGTATTTGTGTTCAAGTGCGAATCGAACAGAATATTTTTTAAATAATTTTCGAATAATTTTTTTAATTATACCACGCCATATTATGGAGAAGTGTGCTGCTAAACACGGGTAAAAGATTTATTGCATGACTAGTGTGCTCCCACTGTCATTCCAAAGTCATAAAGAACTGTGCAACCCACAGCTGAGCTAACTTCACTGCGATACACGAGCGTTAGCCTTCCTGCAGTACATGAGCTATAGCTTCACCGCATTACACGGGTATTATGCGGCGAAGCATACATGCACGAGTGGGCCTGTTGTCACGACACATAGCATATTTTTTTCCTGTTATTACCAACTTCGACTAGTTCGAATGGTAATGGTTCAGTGCGGATCAAATCGAGTAGCAAATGCTATTAAAAAATTGTTTGAAATTTTGAATATTTGCACACCCTTACTAAAAACACAGTTTTGATAGGTAGTTCCTTATATATATCTACATTGTGAAATGAAATTATAGCTCTTATAAATGCCCCACAGTTCTTTTCATTTTTTCTCTCTTGCATTCACTTTCCTTGAAAGATAAAAGTAGGTTCATTATGTGTGTGAATAGGCTGTGTTAGCCGTCTTCACTCTGTACAAGGTCATATTGAGTAGTTGAACGTGTGTGTTCACAACACAAGCACGCATCACTCACCTGACCTCGGTGCTTCCTCACCTGCTTCTAGATGTGGGCCCTGAAGCCAGCCTTCTTTGACCTCTTGCTCGAGTACTTGACACCAGTCAGCGACGGCTGGCATGGGTCTCCCAGCACCCAGTACGCCATGCTGTACCTGCTGCACTCGCACAGCCAGAGGTAATCTCTAAAGCTTAGCACTCTTTTCAAAAGTTTGTGCCTTTCTCTTCACTTTCTTCATTGTCTGTCTGTCTGTTCATTGTCTTCATTGTCTGTCTGTCTGTCCACTTTCTTCCTGCTTTTCTCCTGCTTCCTGCTCTTCACGAGACGTCATATGTTGCCCCTTAATTACAAGCTTCAAATAGTTTCAAGTGCGAGTTGAAATGAAAGAATAAGAAAATGAGAATGAAAAGGGAATGGGAAGACAGCTTGCCGCAAGAGGAAGCGAAAGCGTCATCTTCACATTACAAGCACTGTGCTCTACCTCTAGAACTACTCCCCAGCAGCCTTGTCTATTATTTTGGGAGGTTTGGGACATGTCTATTGTTGGGTTGTTGTTTTGGGAGGTTAGCCAACACCACTTGTGGCCATGGTGCTAAACCAGCGAGGTGCATCCAAATGGAAGTGTAGCGTAGTTTGTGAGCTTAGGAGACGGCAGCAATTGGTAAAAACCAACATGTAATGCAACGTTTTTTTTTTTTTCTAAATTTTGCTGTGTGAAATTTGTCGTTTATAATGTTGCAGTCTGTGCTTGTGGGTGCCCTCATGCATAGCATAAAACGACCCCATAAATGTTGTGCAGGCACGGCCACTTCATCTCGTCCAGCACACTCCTGATCCATGGCGATGATCTGGCCGTACCACGGAGTGTGTATCTCACGCGAATACTGACCCTCCTTGCTAGTGTTCTCACGTCGACCACCGTGCCCGACGACGTCAGGTGAGTGTCAGCTACATCACTGTTTCTGGCTGTCTTCATTCATTTCCTTGGTGGGGTTTGACAAGTCTGTCATGGTAGTGCAGTGTGGTTATGGTGCTTGACTGCTGACCTGAAGTCGTGGCAGTCACATTTTTGGTGGACGTGAAAGTGGTTAGGTTAGAGGCCTGTGTGCTGTGCAATGTTGGTGCACGTTAAAGGACATCGTGTTGTCAGAATGTTCAGAGCGATCCTCTGCGGCCTGCCACATAATCACGTTGTGGTTTTGGGCTTAAAACTGTGCGAATTATTAAAAGCGGTAGTCTCGCTCGGCCTACCTAAACACGAGAAACTTTGTCTGTGTGTCTCACTTGACTCAACTGCCCGGCCAAAGCAGATTCATTCGGGTGGTGAAAACCAACCGAGCTAGTAGAACTGGTGGCGCAGGGTCGTACACATCAACACTATACAGCACAAAGAAAACCTCAGGCCTATTTGAGGCAGACTATATGTACACAACCATGACCTGCAGTGTTCGTTTAATCAAGGGTACACATTAGACTGGTTTTTATGTCACTAAATGAAAAATTAATGCATCAGAAATGGTGTGGGAGAGATGCTACATATTAAGCCAACAGTAATAAGGAGTCCCAACAGACGGCACTTCAGCAGGGCGAGACAGCAAAACCTCCATTGCATCCATCATGGGAGGAGTGAGAGGGGAGGGAAACAGTGAGAGAGGTGGGAGAGGGAGGAGAGAGGTCGTTACAATGTGTCGGGGACAGAAAAGACTGTGTTTCGACATCACTTGCATTGAAGCAAGCAGATATACAGCCATTTTTATTATTCTTGATCGGACATTCAATATCCAACGTGGCAGCTGAGAAAAATTTATTTATTTATTTATTTATACATACTACAGCCCTATTCAGGGCTATAGCACGAGTGGGAAGTTATATAATACTAGGCAACAGAAAAAAAGACGCAAGCAAATAATACAAGTTGTAAAGCAAGTACACACGTAACAATGCAAAAATGAAAAATGAAATTAATTACACGTTAGTAAGATGTTCATCGACTGCAACTATACGCATGAATTTGCACTAGCTTGGAGTGTTTCACAGATGTCTTCCTTCAGTGAGGGTGATTTGTAGTGGATCACTGTCCTCTCTCTTTTTTCTTTTTTTTTTTCTCTATGCCATTCGGAAATGAAGGCGCCTGTGCCAGCACTGGTCTCTTCAGCTGGTCGAGTGCCTGCAACTGCACATGCCCCACCTGGCCCATTCGACCGAATTCCTCGGCCTTGTCGACGCCACCATTGACTGCGGTAGGTGAACCCTTGTCCTCCGCGAATGTAATCGAATGGTTAGCCATTAAATATTGCCAAGGAAGGCTCGGGCTTTTGGTAAAGCTGTACAAATAGGAAAATTTTAGGTGTGAAACGAATTCAAATATTATTGTCTCAGTGTGAATATTATTGTCCGAGTGCAAATCAGGTAGAATATTTTTAGAATAATGTTCGAATTTTTTTATATAATAATGCCATGTTAATTTACAGAAAGATGTGCTGATAAACAGGAGCAAAAAGAACTAATTTATTGCACTGTTAGTGTACTCCCACAATGACGTCCCTACAAAAAGAACAGTCCAACAGGGAGCTGTGCATAGGCGTGCGGCAACTTCAGCACAGCACACAAGTGTCAACATTGTTGCATTGCTGTAGTACGCGTGTGTTAGCTTCACCCCGGTACACTATGGCTAGTTCTGCCACTGTAAACATGTTAACTTCTGCATACTATGTAAGTGTCAGGTTTGCCGCGGTACATGAGTGTCATGCATTAAAGTGTGCTAATGTGGGTATGGGCCACTCGTCACAAGGCACGGATATTCTGCCCCTTAATTACAAGTTTTGAATAGTTTCAATAGTGAAAGTGTAGTGCGAATTGAAATGAACAGTAAACACTATTATGGAAAAAAAATTAGGATATTCGTGCATTCCTAATTTCTGGGTAATGAAGCTGAGGTTTGAAGGTTCATTTGATTCACTTCCCGTGTCGCAAACCTGTTCTCACCGCTCTATAACCTGCTCCGAAAATTGGTCAGATGCACCGAGCCATGTACATGAACATAGCAACACAAGATGAAATCTGTTCTGTCTTGAAGTTTTGTCCTACATCCGATAGGCGGGCGCTGCCGTCACTGGCCCAATGTGTGTTCACCACTGCTGCTTTATGTGGTCAGTTGCACCACACGAGTGTCCTCACCCAGAGTTCACTGTAAAAATTTGTGTATAATATGAACTCGCATGTAATGCGAGGTGTAATTTGGGGATAACAAGAACGAAAAAAAGTTTCATCCGCATATAGCGTGAGTGAGAAAAGCTCACAGAAAGCACTTATTTGCATTGCAGTTAATGTTCAGCCTTCCGTCTCGCTGGCACCATCTCCTGAAAGTCCCTTGATGGATATGTCTTTTCACAGAAAGTCATCAGTGCCATAAAGTGTGTTTGAGATGCCTCAATTTCTAAAAGGCCGACTGACGAGCATCCTGGGGGAGGCTTTCTCCTGCAGAGATACACTTGCATCTGATCAGGTTTGCCAATCTGGCCCAGCTGATAGTCAGCATTCTTCCGTAGCTTTATGACATGCCGCTGAAATTCCAGAGTCCCTTTTTAATAGCTTTCAGAGAGTTTCTGTGATTATCACACCTGCTAACGTAAAGGGAATCTGTTACAGCACACGGAATGCATTTCTCTTACTTTCGCTTGTTGCAGCTCATGTTTTCACAGCTGGATGAGCAACCCATTGGCATTGCGCATAGGCAGTCAGCTCCTGTTTATTTATAAGTCTTGGCACAGACTCGGTTCTTCGGTTCCCGGACACTTCTCAAGCAGTTGCACTGAAGGGTTGCCTCGTTCCGCTTCGTCAAATGCTGTCTTCGGCACAATTCTTGATGGTCTCAGCCTCTAAAATAAGCTTCCTTCTGAAGGCAGCTGGGTACTGTTTTACACGGTGCCGACATCATGCGAGATAAAGTTCAAACAGAACATGCTGAATACTGCATTTTGGGGCAGTTGCGCAGTAGCATGGTGTGAAAATGGCACCAATTGAAAGCAGCAGAGGCAGCTGCCATTTGCAGCAGCATACCAACGCCACCACTACATCCTCTGCAACAACGAAACTACAAATTTCAGGCCGAAAGCTCTGGATTCTGAATATAATACGAGGCATTAACGTCACACAGCAAAAGTTGGAAAGAAAAAAACCTCGTATTATACATGGGTGTTTATAGTATATCTGGCGCCGTGGCCTTGAGCGGCACAAGCTAAAACTTTTTCGACTAATAGACACAGTTACGTGACCAAGCCTCCAAAAAATAGGTGGTCACCAAGTCAGCTGAGTGAGGCACAACACACATGTTGCGAAAGCCATGTGTTCAGTTCCCACATGAGGTTTCTTATCTCTGTGACCTCTTCATTTGCTTTTTCTCATTATAGCTACGCTTACAAACATGCCAGTAAAGTTTGTCTGTGCTTTTTCTGGCTTCATTGCCTGCTTCTTTCTCTGTAATATCTCCTCTGTGTTCATTCCGTCTCTTCTGCAGGCTACAGCAATGACCCTGAGGCGACCTTGAAGGCTTGCCAGGTTCTTCAGCGTGTCGTGGACACCATCAGCACCTTGCTTCCCAGAGAAGTCCTCCAGAGGTGGGTGGGCAACATACAGTGGCTGTTGCACATTCTGGAAACTGTTCACTTTAATGACGTGCTACCAGCATGTCATTGCTGTGCTGTGTAAAGGAAATACAGTAAAACCTCGTTATAACGAAGTTGATGGGGGAGCGGTAATTACTTTGTTATAACCATTAGTTCATTATAACCAATATCGATTTCATCTATAGGAATTTCAAGGGGAATTGCGATTGCTTTGTTATATCTGATATTTCGTTATATCCGGTTTCATTATAACGAGGTTCTACTGTAATGGCAACATGCAGGCAGTGCCCTTTTCTGCAGGCCGTATGTTCTTCTCACTTTTAGTGCTCTTTGTCTCTGCGGCAGTGCTCAAGTCCCACTGTGGTTTTTCCCATTACAGCAGAAGGTAATTTAGGCTGGTGGCTAATGTTACGGCTTTGACAACTTGGTGCCATGATCTGTTACATACGCTGCATGCAAGGATGAGACCAGGCCTGTAGCTAGGAATTTTTTTTTCTGGGGGGGGGGGGGG